>WHVE01000538.1:0-93621 GCA_015178995.1 Trichophaea hybrida
GGATCTTTGTTGATTAAAACTATTCAACTTTCCGCACCCACGAATGCCAAAACACAATGCTCAGGTTGGTGAGAATGTTACTCAGGGGTGCATCATTGCGAAAATGGAATAAGACATTCAGAATACATTCATGAATGCTGCATGAACCTCGCTAAGCAATGCGGAAATTAATTTTTTGCCCTTTACTGAGGGGTCGCGAGAAGGTTAAGTCTATTAGCTAGCTAGCGACGCGGAGGTCGATTGTGCCAGCGCCGGGTAACCTGGTCAGTGCGCTTCAGCAGAGCCGCACCTTATGTACACGTCTGAACCTCCCACAACTACCTCCGCTCCAAGAAAACCAGCACCAGCCCCCAAAACGAAGCACAAAAAAGAAAATCCAGCTAAAAACCCGTCGATCCCTCCTCCTGCACGTCAGCAGCCGTTAGAAGCCTCAAAAACCCGTTTCTTAGCCTTCCAGCATCTATCTATAGACCAAAAGACCCATTTCTCGATGGTAGTGTCGCAGTAAACCTCTGCAGCCGCTTTTCAAGTTGGCCAACGGTTGCCAATCCGGTTCGGGATATCCAAGCCACTTGACCTTATATTGTAGGGTTTTGGCCGAACTGCCCTGATGCTCGAGAATGGCTTCAACCTCACACTCCGGATCCTTGTCTGTCATCGTACGCAATGGTGGTGGTGGAAGATGCTTTCGGCCGTAATCCACACGATCACGTTTCAGACGGGAGACGTTAAAAACATTGGACATTTTCCAGTGAGCTGGGGTGTTCAACCTGAAAGCATTGGCACCGATGGCTTCGGTGATGCAAAACGGCCCGCAAAACGGCTGTTGAAACTTTCTGGAATTGAGATTTGCTGACTCCGATTTTGTTAGATTTGCATAGCCGATCGGGAGGAGCCTGGTATCGAGAAAAACCCAATCTCCCACTTTGAAATCGTGCGGGCGGCAAGATTTATTAGCTTCCAAAATCATCTTTGTTTGCGCTTCTTCCAACCGCTCTCTCAACATGCGGAGATCTGACATCATCTGTTCGGCGAATTCGTCTGCTTCCAGGCTGATTTTCGGCTGCCGGTCGGCACTCGCGGTCGGTACCAGCAGATCAATCGGCATCCTCAGCACGAATCCCATGTCGGCCCGAAACGGAGAAGTCTTGAGAGACTTATGGTACGCTGCGTTGTAGGTGAATTCAGCCAATGGTAGCAGGCGGTCCCACTCCTTTGGGCACTGAGCCACATACGCCTTCAAATAGCGTTCGACGACTGCATTCAGATTCTCCGCTTGGCCGTCTGTTTGCGGATGATAGGCGGTACTGTGACGGCATTTGATTCCCAGTTGGGCTGTCAGCGATCCCCAGAAATCTGACATAAAGCGCGTATCCCTATCGGAGATAATGTCATCCGGAATTCCCCTATTTTGAACCCACATCTCAATAAACTCTCTGGCGAACGCTTCTGCAGTTAGATCCTTTTCCCTGGCTGCTTTCCATCGTACTCTCTTGGTTAGTGGATCGACAATCGTAATTATGCAGTCGTAGCCGTCTCTGGCCGTAGCTGGTAATTTAGTAATGAAATCGATATTAACCCTTGAAGCCCGTGTCTCCGGAATTGGCAGCGGTTGCAGCAAGCCATACGGGAGTTGATTGGAATGTTTGACACGGTGGCAAACGTCGCAACCTCGAACCCATGCCCGTACGGACTGAGTTAACTGAGGCCAATAAAATCGTGATGCAATGGCCGCTGCCGTTTTTTCCGCTCCTTGGTGTCCTCCGCCAAGCGGTGAGTCATGGGCTTCCGAGATAACGTCGCTTCGCATGTCCCGCGGGATGCAGAGTGCCCCAGTATCCCTCTGAAACAGAAGGCCATGATCAAGTCGGAACAGTCTTGCTCGCACCATGTTTTTCTGATGGTGCTTTTCTTTCAAACGCTGAGATGCCCGATTTTCCGCCTCGTCGGTTACTTTGGCTTCCTCACGAAGGACATTGACAATTGGACCGACATACGCATCTTCCACCAGTAGCTCACACACCTCTTGCTTCCATTCCTCTGCGCCGATGATCTGAAGTTCCATGGTATTTATGCTGATGGTGGCTGCTGGGGTTGCCGAAACCGGATGGTGAATCCTGCTCAACGCATCCGCTACCAGATTGGCCGCTCCTGGGAAGTACTTGATTGAACAGTCGATCTGCTGTAATTTATCCAGGTGTCGCCATTGGCGGCTAGAAAGTTTCTGCTGGCTCAGGATATGCTGCAGTGACGCGTGGTCCGTGTATACAGACGTATGTCGATTGCTTGGGTAAGGCTCCCAGTGGATTAAATTGTCGTGAATCGCCAACAACTCGCGGTCATATGCTGCGTAGCGCGTCTCGACGTCATGTAATATTCGAGAGAAGAAGCCCAGCGGACGTTCCTCCAGCCGGCCCTCCGGTCCCCAGGGTTGCTTTTGAGCCAGAACGCCTCCAATCGCCACGTCTGACGCATCGGTGCGCAGGATATAGTCTCGCTCAGGATCGCGTAGTGCCAGCACCGGAGCAGACGCCAAAGCCCTCCGAATATCGTCGAATTCCGCCTGATGCTTCCGAAGCCACCGAAATGCGCTTTTCTCGGCTGTCAATGCGTATAACTGTGTGGTCCGGTGCGCGAACTTGTGCACAAATTTCCTATAGTAGCCTGCCAATCCCAGGAAAGACCGAAGCTGGGCTGTGCTCGCCGGTATCGGCCAGTCATTTATGGCTGCGATCTTCCTGTCCTCCGTGTGGATTCCACTCGAATTGACCTTGAAACCGACCAACGACGTCTCGGTGGCTCCAAAAACGCATTTTCGCTCATTCAATCGAAGATGCGCCGCCCTAATTGCCAGCTGGATAGTTTCGACATGCATCTTGTGTTCGGCCAAACTGCGAGAAAAAATCAGCACGTCATCCAGGTATACAATTGCAAACTTCTTGTACGGGCCCAAGATGCAATGCATGGCGCGCATAAATGCTGACGGTGCGTTAGCCAGACCAAACGGAATCACCGTCCACTCATAGAAGCCATCCGGAGTGACGAACGCTGTCTTGTGCCTGTCGTCGGGGTGTATGCGCAACTGATGGTAGCCACTGGCTAGGTCGAGCTTGGTAAACACCCTGGAACCGTGTAGCCGATCAATGAGATCTTCTATGTATGGGAGTGGGTACCGGTCTCTGGTAGTGATTGCATTTAGGCCTCTGTAAACAACGCACATCCGAAGTCCAGAGCCATCTGGTTTTTTGACAAAGATCACCGGTGCTGTGAATCGGGAGTGGCTGTCAGTAACCCAGCCATTGGCCAGTAACTTGGCAATCTGGGTTTCGAACTCCAAGCGCTCCGAATCTGACATCCGGTATGGCTGGCGATGAGGTGGCTTTGCTGTTGGGTCGGTGTCAATACGGAAGTCGTGTTTCGAAGCTGGAGGAACTTCCGTTGGCGGTTCGAAGAGGTCTGCAAATGCCTTCCTGACGCGCAGCCGCCATGTTTCGAGGTCTGCCGGCTTGTGTGGAGTAGCCTCCTCCTGCTCCATTATCTTGTCGATACGTTCCCGAATATTGACGATAAAGATCTCTGATGACTTGCACTTGGCGACGAAGGAGGCGGAGACCATATTAATCGCTGATCTACGGGCCATTGTCCTGCAATGGGCCCGAACTTCCCTCAATCGTCCTTGGTGAGGTCGTAGACCTACAAGTGATGTTGTGACGATTGTTGAAGGAAGGCGGGAGCCTTGTTGCAAATCAGTCCAATCGGGCTCCAGCATGTGTAAAGTATTAGTTTCATGATCGATGATATACAGATTGGTTGCCATCCAATCTTTACCCACAATTAGGTCATAGATGCCTCCCAGGTCGAAAATCGTGTACCACCAGGAGATGTCGACGCGATTGCCGGTGACACCTCTTATCGATGCATTGAGCCAAATTTGCCATCTATCCTGCTCTGCCTTCTCTTCTCCTGCGACAGAGACTCTCATGCGCCCGCAAAGCCGACGTTTCAAGCCCAAAGAATGGGCGTAGGAAGTATCCACGTAACGATGGGAGGCGCCGCAATCAAACAAGGAATATGCTGAACGAATTTTATTATTGGAGGTTGAAACGGAAGCGTTAAAACGCAGTAAGTCAGAATTAGGCGGACTCGGAGGAGCAGAAGTCTCATTATCTGTCAAGCTGCTCAAGTACAATTTCGCATGCCGTATGCGTGCTTCTTTGCCTTCCCCCAATTCCTTACTCTGCACCGTTTTCACTTTTCCAATAATATTGTGGGTAGTAGGACGTTCCACCACTACTCCCAATTGCCATTTCCCTGGCCGTCTTCCTCATCCCCAACCTCCTGCTCTGTTGCCGAATCCTCCCCAACATCGTTCGTACTTGTGTCCTCCCCTGCGGCCGCCTGGACGTTATTGATGCTCCTGGCCGCCGATCTGGCCGAGGTTCCTGGGCCGCCACGACGAGCGTCGATGCGATCACGACCACCGTCCCGTCTGCTGCGGTTTCCACCAGTTCTTGCACGGAAAGCTTGGCTGCGCCCCCGCGTGTCCGGAGTCGCACAATCGCGTGCCTCATGTCCAAAACCGTTACAGCGGTAGCACCTGGTGTTGGCGTTAGCTACAGTGGAATCCATCGGCTCCGGACTGATAGGCGTGGAAATAGTGGCTGCGTTAGGCGGGACAAAGTTGGCGTTATGGTTCACTGGCGTAGCCGTGATAGCCGGATGCGAAGTCGTACGTTCAGAGAATTCACCGACCATCTCCATAGCATCGGCCAACGTAAACGGGGTACCTGGCTGCAGCTTCCTTTGCATGCGGGCTGATGCGATAATCTGATCTGCGATTCCCGCAGCCAGTTTGGAACAGTACTCGTCGTACAGGGGATCCTCGCGCGTAATAGTGGTCTCTTTTTGCAGCATGCAGATGAGCTCGGAGAAGCGGTTGTTAAAGTGCGCGACTTCTCCAACCCCTCTGGAATAGCGTAGCGCGCGGATTTCCTTTCGAACAGCAGTAATAGCGACTTCTGGGACGAAACGATGGCGAAAAGCGGACTCGAAAAGAGGCCACGTCACTGGTGCATAAGAGCCGTCTGCAGGAGGAATGACCGTGACACCTTGCTGACGAATCCAGTGTGCGAACCAACTGTACGCCTCAGGATCCATGAATCGCCAGGCTGAATCGATGCGCTTGTCCGACTCCGTGGAACCCATTGCCGCTCCGCCTTGGCGAACCCAGTGCTCTACCTTGCGAAGGAACAGATTGACAGTCTCCAGCTTGAGGTCCCCGATAAACAATGGAGGCTGATGCTGTTTCAGGTGGGATTTTGAGAAGGACCCTCCTCCACCACCATTGCCACCCGCACCGAGACGAGCAGTCATTTGAAAAAGAGTATCGAATCGGCCACGCCAATTCTCCGCCTCCGCCAGCACATCGTCTCGCGTGGTAGTGACCGTGCCAAGCTGGGCCACCAGTGACTGTACGCGATCGATAAGGCGTTGTAGATCGTTGGTTTTGGAGGAGTAGGACTGGTGGATTGTCGCGTAGAAGTCGGTAAGTCCTTGGCAGCTGATAGCCGTAACGTTGGCATTGGCCGCGTTCTGAGGCGTGCGAGCCGTTCCTTGAAAATATTCAATCAGGCAGTCATCATTGGCTACTCCCGGGAGAGGCCAGCCGAAACCTCCTTCTGCCATTCTGATTAGTACAAGTTCTTACAGTAACTTTTTTTAAGGCTGCGCCCAACAAGGCCGGAACACAGCGCCGGCCAACCAGAATACTTAGTGTAAAGCTTGCAGTTGTAGGACGTGAAGTCCAACCGTTTGTCGTAGTATGCGCGGGATTTGAACGTCGCTTCGTCTTTGTAGTTGTCCGCGCGGAAACTTGGTCGCGTCGGGTTTCTTCGAAAAACGCCCAGCGAACCTTCTGGCGCACCTTTCCTTCGCAAGATCGCGGGATTTGAGAGCTGCTGAGCGTCGTATAACCGAAAGAGAGAAGAATTGAGAAGTTGCTACCAATTGAGGGGTTGCGAGAAGGTTAAGTCTATTAGCTAGCTAGCGACGCGGAGGTCGATCGTGCCAGTGCCGGGTAACCTGGTCAGTGCGCTTCAGCAGAGCCGTACCTTATGTACACGTCTGAACCTCCCACATTTACACTTCACAATTATAGTCACAAATGCAAATTTCCAAACTAAAGTACGTTTGTATACAAGTTCTCATTAAACTATGATCTAGCCTCCGACAATAATTACAAGATTCACAATCTCATTTTAATCTCTACCATACGATCTGACTAAAATGCTAAGAGTAGAGCAGCCAGTTGACAGCCATTAATGGATGTACCCCAACGTTCTTGCACCGTTTTAATGTACTCAGCAAGACAAATCGAATGGCTCTATCCACGGGTTAATTGAAGTTGAACTGCAAAAGTTAGATGAATTGAACAGGAGGAGGTGGTGGTGGTGGTAGAGGAGGAGGTGGAGTAGTAGTAGAGCAGCTGGTTGAGAGCCAATAATGGATGTATCCCAGCGTGATTGTACCATCTTACTGTACTCGGCGAAACGAATCGAATGGCCCTATCCACGGGAGAATCACAGTTGAACTGCAAAGGTTCGATGAATTCAGCAGGAGAAGCAGCAGCAGCAGCAGCAGCAGCAGTAGAGCAGCCAGTCGAGAGCCAATAATGGACGTACCCCAGCGTGTTTGCACCGTCTTACTGTACTCGGCGAGACGAATCAAATGGTCCTATCCACAAGTGAATCAGAGTTGTACTGCAAAGGTTAGATGAATTCAGTAGGAGAAGCAGCAGCAGCTGCAGTAGAGTAGCTAGTCGAGAGCCAATAATGGACGTATCCCAGTGTACTTGCACCATCTTCATGTACTCGGTGAGACGAATCAAATGGCCCTATCCATGAGTGAATCAGAGTTGAACTGCTAAGGTTAGATGAATTCAGCAGCAGAAGCAGCAGCAGCAGCAGCACCGGCAGCAGCAGCAGTAGAGCAGCCAGTCGAAAGCCAATAATGGACCTACCTCAGCGTGCTTGCACTGTCATGATGCACTCCGTGAGAGAAATCGATTGTCTGGGTGATGGCGATGGTGATGGTGATGGTGATGGCAATTGTGATGGTGATGAGAATGGTGATGGTGATGGTGATGGTGATGGTGATGTTGACAACAGTACGAATAGATGGTGCAATGAGCCATATCAGGCTTGAGGGGTTGAAGGTAAGTGAGCATATTTTCTAAGTCCGAAATCAGTAGGAATTAATTGTACACTGGCTGGGATGGAAACACCAACATGGATCTTACTATTATCAAAAAGTTTACAGTTCAGAAAACCCAATCAGTCTTCTCAGTAATGATATCAAGCTTCCAATAATCTAATTTGAGAACAATACAGTACTAGCCAATTCCAGAATCCTCGGAAACCCGGCAGAAACCTCAGAAACCTCAAAAAGAAAAATGTGTTTTTGCTGATGCAGGTGTGGTCATTGCATATGTAGCGGTCCACATCTTTTCCCATCGGATTCCAGGAATGGTTTCAACTTAGCAGGTTGTAGGTTTTTGCTTGTCCTGAATGACCCACAATGGGTGAATCATAGTGCTCCTGGATCCACTTGAGCTTTTCTTCATCCATTGGTTAGCTTGTTGCAATTTAAAGATTTCTAGTGACTGCATGTTTGTGACCCAATTCCAGAACTTGTCAGGACTTACTGAGTCATGGTTGAAGTTAATTGTTTGTGTAAAGGACACAATCAACGATTTGCATAGTTTCTTGTCAAGGTTTTCCATTTTTAGCATGATTTGCTGGGTTTTTCCTGCCCCCCCCCTTCGAAGAAATATCTTCTGGTATTCTTGTAGGTGCATCAGACTTCTGTTCTTGATTGCCTGGGTGGTAGACAATATTAAATTTAAAGTGGGAGAGAAATTTGGACCACCTTGTGTGCCTCCGGTTCAACAGCTTTGAAGTCATGACATATTACGGGTTCTTGTGATCTGTCAGAATCTTGATGGGGTGTGCTGAACCTTCATACTCAGGCCTCCACTATTCCAAACATTTGACTATTGTTCCTAATTCCTGATCGTAAATTTTGTAATTTCTTTGGCTGGCGAATGTTTTTCAGAAAAGCAGGCCACTGGATGTAATACCCCATGGTCATTGTACTGAGAAAGGACTCCTGTGGATAGATAGCTTGAAGCGTCAATTTCTGGAACAATCTCTTTTTCATAATCAAATGGGCAAGCACTGGTGCTGTCATGAAACCTATCTTGAGTTTGGTAAATGCTCTTTTCTGATTGGGTCCCCAGCAAAAAGGTACTAGTTCTTTTGTAAGTTTTGTTAGCAGTTGTACCACCCTGCTCTAATTTTGTATGAACTGTTGATTGAAGTTAGTAATGCCCAAAAAGGCTTGGACAGCTTTGAGTTTTTCTGGTGCTTCCCAGTTTTCAACCGGTTGGACTTTCTTTGAATCCATTCTGATTCCTTTTACTCCGACAATTAGTTCTAGATAGTTGACTTCTTCTTTATGAAACTCGCACTTCTCTGCTTTCAGATAGAGGCTGGCTTTCTTGAGTGATATCATTACTGCTCAGAAGTCCTCTTTATGTTTCTTCAGATTATCGCTATAAATTAGGATGTCATCTAAACAGGACTTACAGAATAAATCCAGGAAGTGTTATAGTGTATCTTTGATGTATTCTTGGAAGGATGCTGGTGCGTTGGTATGTCCGAAAGACATGACCAGGGATTCGAAAAGTCCATAGCGGGTCCTCACAGCTGTTTTCAATTCATTTCCATTTGCGATTCTGATCATGTTATTCACATCGTGGACATCCAGCTTGGTATAATAGCGCACCTTCTGGAATGTTAGCAATGTTTCTTGGATCAATGGTAGAGGGTACCAGATTTATATTGTTCATTTATTCAGGCCTTGGTAATCGAGACATAGTTTCAACCTTCCACCTGGTTATGGAGTGAAAAGTACTGGAGCTCTGCAAGGTAATGAAGACGACAGGATAAATCCCATACACAAGTTTTTCCTTAACCATTCTTTTGAAACTTGTAGCTCTTCTCGAGATCAGCTGTAAATCAGTCCAAATGGCAATGTAAACCCCTCTTACAGCTGAATTTTATAATTGTAGGGTCAGGGTGGTGGTAGCATTTCCGCCACTACCTTGCTGAACAAGGGTAGAATCTCATGATATTTCTTGGGAATAATCTCTTGCAGGGGTTTCTTCTGTAGGTCCTTGATTCCCAAAGCTTTATTGATTTCGTACAGTGTGACAGCGTAAACCTTGAGTTCCTGCCTCCTCATTCTTCCGACGAAAGGTGATGCTGCTACTACGCAGATGTCTAATTTCGGCCTTTTCAGTGATACAGCTGTTTTTTCCATATGATTGGCCCACACCCATATGCTCGAATATTGTTGGCAGTGCTGTTGGCAGTAACTGCTTTTGAAACCAGTTCTTCAGCTCTGGAATTTGACGGTGACATAGTAGAGTTGTAACGATGGCAATCCAAATACAATTGGATACTGCCCTAACTTCGTTACAAACACTGGTAATTGCTGCTGGTGTGATTGTATTGCAATGTTTCACTTGCCCATGGTCATAATGGTTCCTGATTCGATGGGTCTTCCATAAATAACTTCCAACTCTCTTGATTCTTGTAATTCCTTCCCTGCTAACTGATGATGGTGAATACAATCTTTGTCCACAAATGCTATTCCCATGGCTTCACAGTCGATTAGGGTATGTGTGTCAATCAACCTGTCTCCGATTGTCAGTGAACATTTCACAACAAAATATTGGCTTTCCATTAAAGACTTCTTAATTTCTGCACTACTAATCGAAAACTACAAAATTCCAAAACATGATTGAACAACTGTAGACAAAGAAGATTTGTGCCCAGTGCAATAGCCATCCTTATTGTACCAGTCTAATCTTTTCCTGACTCAACTTCCTTCTCAACTGCTTTTTCCACTTCCTTTCGTTTTCCTGAATCCTTAAATGGTGTCATATCCACCTGCCCTGATACTGCTTGGAACTTCTATGGACAACTGGCTGCGAAATGCCTTGAATCTCAACAGTATATGCACACTCCTCCTTCCCTTTGCCATCTGCGTTCTTTCGGAGTAATTTTCTCCACTTTGACTGCCAAGAAATGCATCAGAGAGGGACCATGATAACCAGCCGCAGTGCCTGCTGGTGCTGTTTCTTGGGTGGATATGGTTGTAGTTGTTAGGTTGGGTTTCTTATAGCCTCCTTTCTGTCTTCCGGACTTCCTTGCTGCAGCCCGTGCTCTAATCTGTGAATCTCATTTTGAACACAACTTAATGAATTACACCAGGTTTTCTTGTATATTGGTATGTTATAGAAAGTCTTTGAGCTTGTTGGACAACCCATTTCTCAGTGCATCTAGCTGAGCTTCCACGTTCCAGTTGATGTCTGCTACATATCATTGGGATTCCGCGTAGTATTGGAAGAATTTGCGGTCTCATTGTTTGAGTTTCCAGAGTTCTCTCTTGGCTGTTGCTGTCTTGTTTTGGTCTCCAAAGGCAAGGTCTAGCAAGTCAACTTGGTCTTTGAAGTTTTCAAGCTTGACTTCTCCAGAAATCTCATTGCATAACGGCATCAATTGTGGCGAAGTTACCCCCTTCAGACATCCCACTGCGTATCTCAGCTTCTTCAATTCAGTATTCAAAGCTTTAGCTTTTCCTGCAATCTTTAAAGCTAACTGTACCTTTCACCCTCGGAGTTCCTTTCTGTCTTCTCCCAAAAAGCCGGCAATTTCATTTACATTCTCTTCCCTTTCTTCCATCCTTCCTTCCATTCATCTCAAGATTTGGATTACCTGTTCCCGATTTTCTTCTCCTAAGTTGCTGAACTTCTTTATCTGTACCTGAGCATCTTCCAGGTCCTGTTTCAATTCCGCCTGATCTGGATTATTCTCTTCCAGCTGTTAATATAAGTTTCAGACTTTTTCTTCCAGATCTCTGTGATTGCATTCTGGGGCTGTTGTTTGTGTGGTTCTTAACTTCTGTTGTGCGAAAAGCAGCTACTGTTTCAGGTTGTTCCGTTCCTCGATAACCTTGTTCCTGTCTGCCAACAATTCCAATATTCCAGCTTCAGTATTCTTCACAAATTGCCATTTCTTTAGCAATTTGTTCAACCTGCTGATCGTTGGTAACTGAGCAAGGGCTGTCAGTCCTGTGTTGATTGCTTGGATATGTTTCTGGAGTTGTTTTTCATGCATTGCCTCTGTATTTGTACCTGTTATATTTTCTAATTCCAGTTGGAGTTCTCAGGTCAACATCACATTATTGCCTGTTCTTGAAGATTATCCTGAGATTTTTGCAATTTTTTGAACAGTGATTGGTGTAGGTATTTGTTAATTGTCCAGCCAAAGGTTTGGGCTACTGCAAGGTACTGGTCATAGATGTGCCTCCAGGTATTACTTTTCCAGTATATCCAGCAGTCATTACCATGAGGGATTTTACACTAAATACATTTATTGGCATTCGAGTACATTAACTCCTGATGGCAAATCTTTATTGATTCATTTCGTTCACTAAATAACACATTTCTATTTCTTCGATATTGGCTAAAAAACTGTATTTGGTAACCATTGAGCTATGTACCATGGCAATGATCATTCGAGGTCACTAATCCAAAGTAAGCTGAGTATACAGTCTTGTTCTGCGATTCAATTACAAAAAGTATCGAATTCCTCTTTACTGCAATTTCAGGTAGATGTTATGGTCCACTTCTGAATTGCTCCGCAGTTGCAGTTGTTAGGGGTTTTCCCTTATCATGCATATGAGGTACATCAGACTTAGTCTCCCAGGCTTGCCACGTGACAGCTTGTGTCAAGTGGATAAGAATACACCCCTGAGGATGTCTACTGATGAGTGAGCGGAAGGCCCAACAAAGCCGGGTGAAATACCCATAATATTCCAAGCTCCTATACCGTGTCTTAGCAAAGTGGACTAGCTAATCCATGCGAAGACAATATGCACACTCGATCTGACTGTGACTGAAAGAATGTTCCTTCGGCGCAGGCCAAGGCATGAAAAATACCAAGTCATACTGCCGAAGCAAACATAACTGCCTTGCAGAGACTTTAGGGTCAGCTGTGCGTTATGAATCAGACCAGTGTTACGCAATATCAAACGAATACTGGGATTAAACTATGATCGGAAACTAAAAGTTAGTTCCCCGAAAATGGTTGGACGAACGATATCATCTTAGTATGAGGGACTTTATTATCTTCCCGAGACCCGTAATCAATGGAGATAAGTTAACTGCGCCCCGGTAGTTGATTCTACCTCAAAGATAAGTGTTCGGACCTAGACCATTGATCCTCAGCTCTGTCGCGTTTGCAAAACACAATAACTGAAAGAGCGCACTACCCTACGGGGAACACGGGTAAGACGCAATGATGCTAGGTACGTGGCAATGTATGGGTTGGCAGCTCATTATATCTTTAATCACTATTCCACTCATTCACAAGAAAGATAACTAATATGAAGTAATTGTCCCATATGCGTGTCAGCAACATCGTATTATGCAGGATAACCTTTGGGATGCCTGGTGGAAGCTTACGCCTCCACACGTTGTCAAACGGAACTCTCCGCAATCAAACTACTGAGATCGGCATTGTAGTAACAATCGGTTTGTGTGCAAACACCCACTTCGGTGGACTGAGTGTTATCGAGATAGTACTATACACACACATGATAGTGATAGAGAAGTACAGTCACGCCTAACTGATATACCTCTGACTGGAAATGCTCACCTATAAAAGACCACCTTAAACACCTGTTTAAACATAACGATCAAGCTCTATCAGCAATCCGCAGTCAGAACAACAACAGCGGAAAACCACCTGAAATATTATTAAGTTTTTACCTTAGGAATATCTATTATCTATGTCCGAATATTTTCGTGAAGACATTATGATCTACAACGCAGCCTATCTCCATCAGTGTTGCGAAACCGAAACACATCTCGATTTCCTGTACAAATTCCTATGTTACATCAATCTCGTGGACTCATATTTCCACTTCTGCGAGACAGGCGAGTATCCCTCGCAAGTATCATTTGACGAGTCATCCGAAGAGTATCTCCAAGACTCGTACGACTTTTGAAGGACGGCCGTATCCCTACACATGCCAGTATACCTACACACCTCCCAGCGACTACGACGAGTTACCTGTGAAATCCACTTCTTCAGCTTCGTCTTAGTCGTCAAAGTTAGGTTGTACCGACGACGCGTGCAACGATACCGATCAGCGTCTACACACGCAGGAGTTCCCCCGTAACAGCAGTGGATAGTTGGGTTTGGACAATCGTGACCTAAATCTCCTTCTTCTTCTGAACAATAACAGAAACAAATACCATCACAGGTGCTTTCGTCCTGGCTTATGGATTTGGAAGTGGCAGTGGTTGCGGAAAATATCTTGATTCATAGGTCTTCAAAAGGTCCACACACAAGGTAAACAAATGTATCTCCAGTAGGATTGGATAACCAATCTATTTTCAAAATTGCTTGCTGATTGAAAAAATTTGCAGGATGCATTGCAAATATGATGACAGTAATAACAATCCAAATGGTAAGAATAATGGCATATAAAACAAGAATATAACCGATACAATCGTTTGTAAACTAATTCTTCTGTCAGAGATTCAGGGCTCGGGATTCTAGAAGTTATAAAAACTGAAAGCCGGATCACTAGGATGTCTGGGGGGTGCCAGTAACTACTAGAGCAAGGACTGTACGCAGAGACTCAATCCACAATCGCCAAGTATGAAAGAGGTGAAAGCCAAAGCTAATTGATTGTTGTATCAACGAGAGAACAAGTGAAAAAAAAATCTTATCCTCTGCCAAATGCGCAGTTTATATACAGTAATTCACTTGTTCTATAATACATCCGAATTCCTGCTTTCTTTGTACACCTCTTGTGCGTACTTCCTACATCACCTGTAAAACCTGATTCGAAACATGATCTCATTCCCATTGTGCATTAGCTTGCATTCAAAACCTGATTTTATTCTCGTCATACTATCGTTCAAAAGCTGATTTCACTTTGTCGTGCTTCAGCCTGTACTCACAACCTGATTTCATTCTCGTGGTGCTTGCGGTCGAAACCTGTTTTCACTCCCATCGTGCTTGAGCCTCCACTCGAAACCTGATCTCATTCTCATCATGCTGTAGCTTTTGTTCGAAACCTGATTCTATTCTCATTGAGCATTATTCTTTTTATTATTTTCCGATCATCACTCAGCCATGAATCATCACTCAGCACAACCGTGACACCTTCATTCCAGTGAACTATACCACATGGCAGGCTGCAAGCAGTCCGGTTTCCTCAGCTGCCCCTCAGTCTATTCAAGTTGCATCAGAGACAAAGAGCAACGAGGATAGCATGGTACCACTTCATAACAAAGCAGCTTTCAATTTTGCAAAGGACTTTGTGAGATCTGTTCTGTAGACTGAAAATGTCACGGTTGTGTGGAGTGAGGATTGAAGAAGGAATAAGGATCGATGAAGGGGAAAGGGAATACGAAGGGAATCAGGTTTTGTTGGAAAGAATCAGGTTTTGTTGGAAAGAATCAGGTTTTGTTGGTTGAAATCAGGTTTTATTGGAAGGAATCAGGTTTCGATTGGTTGCGTTGTAAATATGGCGTGATGGTTATGGTGTAGGCCGCGGACTGAAAGGGTTGCGTACATAGTTGGGTGGAGTTAGGATGTATTTTGGAACGAGTGAGCAAAGGTGACGACGGTCGCGTTAACTGTATATATGGATGCTTGATTCGCGTAGGATAGGTTTGTTCTTCACTCGTTCTCTAGTCTACAAAACAATCAATCGCTTCGGCACCAACCTTTGTTCACTTCTGTGATTCCGGATTTCGAGTCTCTTGCTTGTTATGCCGTACCCGCGATCACTGCCCTCCGCACAATACCTCTGTCTTAGTTTGGTTTTTATAACCCCTAGAACTCCGAGCCTTGAACCCTGACAGAAGAACGAGTCTACAATCGATTCTACCGGTTATATTTCAGTATATGTGCCGCTATTTTCATCGAAGCGGCTGCTACTTTTGCCATAGACCTTGCAACTCCCTCTGTTCCGTGTTTAAATCAGTTGGAAACTTCGAAAACAAGCTCACAGTACACAGCTTTTGGAGACACTCCTGCGTTGTGTGCCTGTGGAAACATCGACGAGAAGGATCCGCGCTGTTTTAAATGCCAGCATACGACAACAACAAACCACAACAATCCCGAATCAATTTCTTCGACCTAGCTGGTCGAACCATCAACCTCTTCGAACAAGAACCCCTGAACGCCTTCGATAGCATCGACGCTATCCTCAACGAATCCGAGGAACCTTTGGAAGCATACTTCTGGGACGAACCACAAGCGGTATCTCTTGGAATAGATACTGGACAGAAGCAGCAAGCAATGGAGGAGGTCTCCAAATCGACGACGCAGTATTCAAAAACTTCTGGACCAAGTACTACGGTCTTCACGTCGATTGCCAAAACGAAGAACCGTGCTACTGCGAACATAACTGCGGAGGAACACATACAACAATCGGCAGAGCAGCAGAAGCTCAATCAACGATATCAGAATCTACGATCAAGGCAACACAGAAGAACATAGAAAGCCAAATCTCGTGGGCAGATTACAACGAACGAAAGGCGAACAAGGGAAAGGAGTTGACCGCGAGTTGCATCCGGCTCCTTACCAACCCCGCTAATCATCGTAACAACACCCAGCAAAACGAGGTGTTCTTCTGGTAGATGGTCAACCCGTTTCTAGAAGCAGAAATCGAAGCGGCAGTTCAACAAATCCAAGGCAACATAGACAAAGTCAGAGACTGTTTGTCAGAACCTCGCCTCCTCACGGCCGCCTCTCTACATCATCAGAAAGATGTCCGGAGAATTTCACGATCGACTCGCGATGTCACGTTGACCGGAGCCTTACAGATGGAGCTGGAAATCGTGGCAACAAAAGATACAGAAACCATGAGCGAAGTACAGCTCAGGGAGCACATCGGGGACATCAACAAAGGGCTGAAAGCAATAAGCCAACTACCAACGACCAGCAGATGAACGAATTGCTCAAGGAACAGCAATCTGTGAAGAATGCGGAAGTACGAATATCGGAATTGTTGGCAGAAGGAGAAAAAGTCGTGCAGGAAAGGGACAATCTGAAGCAGGAATTACTGCTTACTCAACAAGCAGCAGCAACAACAGAAACACCGCAAACATGCAGTCATGGGGACCTGGTTGAAGAAATCCGGATCCTAAAACAAGCATTGGAGGAAGCAAATCCAGACCTGGCGGAGTTGAAACAAGATCTGGAAGATGCTCAAGCTCAAATGGAAAGTTTAGGGATCTGGCGGAGGAAAATCGACAACAGGTAACCAGGATCCTGAAGTTAACGGAAGGAAGAAGGGGAGAAACAGGAGAAAGGACGGACAGGGAGGAGCGAGAGGAAAAGGTGAACGATATCACCAGCTTCTCAGGAGAAGATAGGAAGGAACTTCGAGGGTGGAAGGTGCAGCTGGCATTAAAGATAGCCGGAAAACCGAAGGCATTCAACAACGAACAGAAGAAGCTGAGGTATGCAGTTGGATGTCTGAAAGGAGTGGCTCTGGCACAGTTAATGCCACACTGTGACGAAATCTCAGGGGAAGTCAAACTCAATACCCTGAAAGACCTAGTTGACCTGCTGGATGTAGCATTCGGAGATCAAGACAGAGCAGCAACAGCAAAGAGAGAACTCGAGAAACTCAGACAACGAGACCGCGAATTCTCCCAGTACTACGCGGAATTCCAAAGATACGTAGTAGACACCAAATGGAACGAAGATGCACAATTGGACGCATTACGGAAAGGGCTGTCCAACGAACTCAAAGATTCCATACAGCACATCGAGGAGCCAGAAAGCATGATCGAATTCGTTAAGATGGTGTCGAAAAGGGATTCACAGCTGAGGAGAAGAGCCGCGGAAAAGAAATCTGGAAAGTGGGAAGGATATAAAAGGTCCGATACAACGACCAACACCACATCTGCCCCAGACGCAGCACCTGCAGGATCAGTCGCAGGTTATCACGGCCCCGCTCCAATGGACCTCTCGGCAGTCAAGGGAAAGAAGATTACACCTGAGGAAAGGAGGAGACGAAGGGAAGGGGGACTATGTATGTACTGTGGGGATAGCAGGCACTTTGCAGCATCATGCCCAAGAAAGTTGAAAGCGGCATCAGGACAAACGGAGGTGTCACCTTTTAAGAAGGCAGCAAATGAGGGAGATGCAGATTCGACAACAGGAAAAGGAAAAGAAGTGGAATCGGGAAAAGTTTAGTCCAGTGCAATAAGGATGGCAATTGCGCTGGAAACGAATCTCCTTTGTCAGTTAATGCTAGTTTTGGTATTTCGCAGTTTTCTATATCAAGCGCAGAAATAAAAGAGTCTTCTATGGAAAGCAAACATCTCGTTGTGAAATGCTCGCTGAAAATAGAAGACAAGATCATTGATACCCACGCTTTGATAGACTGCGGAGCTACTGGAATAGCATTTATTGACAAAGATTTCGTCCGCCATCATCAGTTATTGGAACAAGAATTAAAGGAAATCAAGAGAATTAGAAGTTATAGATGGAAGGCCCATCGAATCAGGAACCATCACCACTATGGCTAAATTGAGCTTAGGCATACGCGGACATCAGGAGCAGCTACCAGCATTCGTTACGAAACTCGGACACTATCCAATCGTACTTGGATTACCATGGCTACAACTCCACGATGTTACAGTCAAATTCCAAAAGAAAAGAATAGGATTCGAAAGCAATTACTGCCAGAAGCACTGTCAACATCATTCGAGCGTATGGGTATGGGGAAATCATATGGAAACAACGGAATCTGATGGATCAAAACTGGATATATGTGCCATAGCAGCAGCCCCATTTATGAGGCGAAAAAAAGGAGAAACTCAAGGTGTACGCGGTAACTTTATACGAAATCAACAAGGCCCTAGAAGTCAAGGACCTTCAAGAAAAACCGCTGAACAGTTAATTCCTAAGGAATATCATGAGTTTCTCCCCCTTTTCGATAAAGTAATCGCTGAAAGGCTACCACCACACAGACCGTACGATCATAAGATTACACTCCAAGACGGATTCACCCACCCTTTGGACCAATATACAGCCTGTCAAGAGAAGAACTTCAGGTCCTGAAAGAATGGATTGAAAAGAATTTGTCAAAAGGATTCATCAGATCGTCATCATCACCATGCGGAGCACCGGTGTTGTTCGCACCTAAACCAAATGGAGGCTTACGACTGTGTGTGGACTATCGAGGACTCAACGAAGGAACCATAAAAAATCGATATCCATTACCATTAATCCAGGAAACCTTGTTGAGATTGTCAAAAGCCAAGTGGTACACCAAATTGATGTCCGAGATGCCTACAATATGATTCGAATAGCAGAAGGAGACGAATGGACAACGGTGTTTAGGACCCATTATGGCCTGTTCAAATCCCTCTTATGCCCTTCGGACTCACAAATGCACCAGCCAGCTTTCAGGAATTTATCAACGATACTGTTCGCCCCTTTCTGGACATCTTTTGTACGGCATTCCTGGACGACATCCTCATCTACAGTGACAATTTAAAGGAACATAAGGAACACGTCAGAGCAATAATGACAACGCTTAAGGAGGCCGGCCTGTATCTGAAAGCGGAAAAATGCGAGTTTCATCAACAGGAGGTGAAATACCTGGGATTGATAGTTGGGGTAAACGGGATTAGAATGGATCCAGAAAAAGTAACAGCGGTGAAGGAGTGGGAAGCACCTGGCAAGCTCAAGGAAGTTCAAGCGTTTTTAGGATTCGCCAATTTTTATCGAAGATTTATCAGGAACTACAGCAGGGTGGTCCAACCGTTGACAAAGCTAACGAAAAAGCTGGTATTATTTCACTGGGGACCCGATCAGAAACGAGCCTGTGCAGAGCTAAAAGAAGCATTTACAACAGCACCAGTTCTAGCACACTTCGACTATGAGAAAGAAATCGTTTTGGAAACCGATGCCTCGAGCTATGTGTCTGCAGGAGTACTATCCCAATGCGACGATCAAGGAATCATTCATCCGGTAGCATTCTTTTCGAAAAAACATACACTGGCTGAAGAGAATTACGAGATTTACGATCAAGAACTGGGAGCCATAGTTAAAAGTCTGGAACAGTGGAGACCAGAATGCGAAGGGTCAGTACATCCTATTAAGATACTGACGGACCACAAGAATCTCGAATACTTCATAACGTCAAAGCTACTTAATAGAAGACAAACTAGATGGTCCGAATTCCTGTCAAGATTCAAGTTTAAGATTATATATCGCCCAGGAAAGCAAGGTCAAAAGCCCGATGCACTCACCAGAATGCCAGGAGACATTCCTCCGAAGGGGGGGGCAGAAAAAACCCAACAAATCGTGCTCAAAACGGAGAATCTCGACAAACGAATACAACAAGGACTAGTGGTAGCATTCGCAGAAGTGGTGAATCAGGACGAAACCGATCCAAAGGAGTTGTGGAACTGGATTAAAAACGTATGCAAGGACTGCCCATTCGATAGCAGCGAAGGACTGTGTCTCAACGCAACGGACGTCAAAAAAGCTTCGGACAAGCTGCAACAGATACAGGATCATCATGATATACCGGCAGCAGGACATCCAGGACGAGCAAAAACCTTCAAACTCCTCAAAAGAAATAATCAATGGCCAGGTATGAGGAAGGACGTGGACAGGTATGTACGAAATTGCCATGTATGTCAACGCAGCAAAGCAACTCATCAGAAGATCCACGGATGGCTCAAACCACTGGATATACCGCAACAACCATGGAAGGATCTGAGTATGGATTTCGTGGTGAGATTACCGGAAAGCGATGGGTACAACGCCATATGGGTAGTGGTTGATAGGTTGTCAAAAATGAAACATTTAGTGCCATGTCGGGATGATACAGACGACAAGAAGCTGGGCGAGATGTTTATACGAGAGGTGTTCAAGTTACATGGTTTACCAGATACCATAGTATCAGACAGAGGACCCCAATTCGCATCAGAGTTCTGGAGACACGTTTGTGAAAGACTTGGAATCAAACGAAGGCTGTCAACCGCGTTTCACCCACAGACTGATGGACAAACGGAACGAATGAACGCTATTATGGAACAGTACCTCAGGGCCTTCGTCAACTATCAACAGAACGACTGGACACAGTGGCTACCAATGGCAGAATTTGCGTCGAACAATCACGCCTCGGAAACAACAGGATGCTCACCGTTTTTTGGTAATTACAGATTTTATCCAAGAATGACCTTTAGCCAACATCCGATTCAGAATGGGAACGATATCAGGGAAGTAAACGCAAATACCCTCTCCCAGAAAATGAACGATATCTTCCAACAGATGAAGGCTGAAATGACTCGAGCACAAGATATTCAAGCGGAACAAGCAGACAAGCATCGACGGGAGGGAGTGCAGATGGAGGTTGGGGATCGAGTCTGGATGGACACCAGGAATATTACAACACAACGATCCAGCAAGAAGCTTGACTGGAAACGCCTGGGACCATACGATATTACAGAGGTTATTAACCCGTGGGCTTATCGATTACAATTACCCAAGGACCTTCACATTCATCCAGTACAACCAATCTCACGCTTGACAAAAGTATCGGAAGACCCTTTGCCAGGGCAAATCGAATCGGCACCACCTGCAGTTATCATGGACAGAGGAGAAGAATACGAAGTGGAACGTATCGACGACTCGAGGATATTTCGACGACAACTGCAGTATCTGGTCAAGTGGAAAGTCTATGATGAACAAAGCTGGGAACCAGCGGTTAACGTGGATGGGCTTCAAGCAATTGATGTTTTTCATGCGAAACAACCTGGCAAGCCCGGATCAACAGCTTCGTAGGAACTTAGCATATGGGAGGGGGAGCTACTGTCACGGTTGTGTCGAGTGAGGATCGAAGAAGGAATCAGGATTGATGAAGGGGAAAGGGAATACGAAGGGAATCAGGTTTTGTTGGAAAGAATCAGGTTTTGTTAGTTGAAATCAGGTTTCGTTGGAAGGAATCAGGTTTCGATTGGTTGCGTTGTAAATATGGCGTGATGGTTATGGTGTAGGCCGCGGACTGAAAGGGTTGCGTACATAGTTGGGTGGAGTTAGGATGTATTTTGGAACGAGTGAGCAAAGGTGACGACGGTCGCGTTAACTGTATATAAGGATGCTTGATTCGCGGAGGATAGGTTTGTTCTTCACTCGTTCTCTAGTCTACAAAACAATCAATCGCTTCGGCACCAACCTTTGTTCACTTCTGTGATTCCGGATTTCGAGTCTCTTGCTTGTTACGCAGTACCCGCGATCACTGCACCACCACACAATACCTCTGTCTTAGTTTGGTTTTTATAACCCCTAGAACTCCGAGCCTTGAACCCTTGACAGAAAACCCCTGGCCAGCCTCTGAAGAAGACAGATTGGACATTTGTTATCAGGCATTAGATAAAACCCTTGACACCATTACCATCCAGCAAAGAGCTGTTGGCGCACTGAACGGCATGCAACACGTGTGGAAATGCCCCAGTGGACCCTGTGAGCACATCGATGTCCTGACACATGGAATTGTCAGCTATCGATGTATTTTCTGGGTTTCAATGTTCGATAATAATTATCAATGCAATACAGTTCCAGGGGAAAATTGGTTGTATGCGGGGTTGATCAGTCCCTACAGCAAGACATATGGTGACTTCGCTGTACTCGTCAAAGATAGAAGAGAAGCGTCTATGTCTGCCGCAGGTTGCCACTTTACTGAATGATGACTCTTGCATGGAAAAATGGGAAGATTTCCCGAATGGTACGAAGAAAGTCCGGTGGTCTACCAGAAGCAAGCCTGCCACACTGATTTTTGCACACTTCTTCGCTTTCAATACCTACCTTAGCAGACATGAGCATTGCAACAAATTTTGGGACAAGCAGGTGACTCCCCAATTGATTTGCTTGGCAGCAACCACACTCAACTGCGCCTTGAGGAACTATGAGAAAGGAGCAAGGAGCGAACCCTCTCAGAACTTCAACAGAAAAATATTCAGCCATCAGCGTGCCCCCTCAATCCCATAATCAATGGCTGATAATGTTTGATATAGCCTTGTACGCGAGATGCTGGAGACACTGGAATTCCATTGGTCCTGGTCACCAGGCAGCCATTATTGAGCATATGGGCAGCTATATGGATGCAAGAATTGAAAGCTCTGCTGAGTATTCGACCAATTAGGTATCACATCAGCAAAAAATGAACAAGCATTCTGAGTATTCTAAGTATTGTGGAATTTCAGTTCTTGTTTTCCCGATTATAAAGGGTACTTTGACCAGAATTATACTCAGTAAAATTGTTTTCATATTTTTGCAGGACTTCCAAACTTGGTATACCATTCCCAAACGGGTATAGCTGAGTCTGTTACATTGTTTTATATTCGAAAGTCAGTCTACTTTTAAAAATGAAATATATAATGGACATACTATTACTTGCTTAGTAATATTATAAAACTTTTGCTTTATATATCTTTATGAAAAATCATAATCAAACTAACCATATTTGGAATATGTCCAGGTATAATTAACAAATAACTATATATCTTTAATAATATTTCCTATTTTGGTTAGTTTGTTTTTGATTTGTCATTTCTAAATACTAATATCAAGTTTCATGTCATGACTCAGCAAAGAATTATACATTCATTACATTTTCCAAAAATAAAAGTAGTTGACTTTAAGTATTTAAAAAATATATCCAACTAGGCTATACCTAATTCGGACCACGATACCTAGTTTGGAAATCCTGTCAAGTTTCGGATCCAGTATTTCTCAGCATCATTCCTATTACTGCACCTGACGCAATCGACGAAACGGGAACTGAATTTTAAAAAACCCCTAAAATGCTCAGAATACTCAGAATGCATTTTTCTCTTTTTGCAAATACACCAGATGCAGCAGGGAAGGAAATGCAGGAGCTGGCAGCTGTGTTCAAATGAGAGTCTGATTCTCAGAGGTTGCAATTCTTTTATCAAGATCATGTAGAAGTGCTGCAGCAGCACAGTGTGGATATATATCGTTTCTGTTGATAGTGGCAGGCTGCAGTAGATGAATGCCAAAGATGTATATGATGCTACAGGCAAATCTGAAAATTGGTGACACACTATGAATCCATCTGAAAATGAAGCAATGGATTCAGATACTCCAGAGTAATTCTAGAATATACTGGAGCTCTACAGAAAGCTCAGAAGCAGCCACAAAGGACTTTGCTGCACTTTCGGAATCTCCCGGAGCACCCTTATTGCCATCAGCAGGGGCTACAGAGTACACTAGTACAATACAGAAATCTTCCGGAGGACCCTTAGAGGCATCAGAAGTGGCTACAGAGTATACTATTGCAATACAGGAATCTTCCGGAGTACTCTTTGATGTATCAAAAGTGGCTACTGAGTACACTATTGCAATTCAGGAACCTCCTGGAGTATTTTCAAGTCTTCCAGAAGAACAAGGGAGTGCACTGAGACTGCATTTGCCAGCTCTGGTGGACTCCCAGTGGGTCTGCAGAGTCCATTATTCAAAATCAATCTCTGCAACCTCAGTAGGGTCCTGGGACTTCCGGGACCGGACAATTGATTTTGCTGATGTATACAAATTACAAAAACTTGGATGTGCATTCAATTCTCACAGTGATATATCATACTTGTATGTTTCCATAGTATCTTACAAATCAAAAAACCTCACGCAAATCTACAGTAGTGCCCTGTAGGCCATATTAAGCTACAATATTATATATATAGTGAAGCAGTAACAGCCAAAACTTCCCATAATATAATAGTAAAAGCAATAACAAATCCAGATTATTCCCGTACAGGCAATTTTGCCAATATATCAATTAGAATAGTATTACTAATACAGCACTTTGGATCAATAATACTCAAAGACTTCCACTTTCTTGAAAAGTTTGTATAGATATATATATATATTGTCTTTGTGATTTGATAAAAAACAAAATTGTACCAAAAGAGAATGAAAAAAGCAATTAGTATATATTCTGTATTCTCAAGAATATGGACAGTATTTCTATACTCAGAAAGGGAATACTTAAGAAGTACAAAGGTCTTGAAAGGTTGTATTATTGTAAGGACAGGTACGGGCCAGTACGGCTGCATACTTCAGTGTGAGGGTAGATACGGTTGCACATGAGAATAAGTGATGAAGTCATATCATTGTAAGGTAAGTAAGGTAAGATGATCGCTGGAGTGCAATTGCACTCCCGCGAAGTGTCCATGTACTGGGTGGTTACCCGGCCTCGGCCCTTGGCCATCACTCGGCCACTGCCATTACACAATCCCCCTCTCTGGCTGCCGACCCCCTGGGCTGCCATACCTGTACATGAGAAGAAAAAGAAGTAAAGGTCCAGACTCGTACACCCTCGTACAGCCTCATACATTCTGCAACGGATCGGTACATCTCAAGGGTAACCTTTCGGTGGATCCGGTGTGTGGGAAACTCCACCTCCAGTGGTGGTGGTAAAATCCCATGCTGACGTCATTTATACCAGGCCAAGATCCAATCAGAGAAGAGAAGAGAAGAGTGGAGAAGGAAACCTCTGATTGACCCATAAACCTCCAAGCCCACCATTCTGAGTCCAAGCCTGCGAATCCAGGTGTATTCCCAAAGCTAACTTTCCACTTCTCCATATCCCTGAGTCCATGTTCGCTTGCTGTTCTCCAGATCCAAACCATTGCTCTCGGTAGTGTCGACTTGGTGGAGTTTATGTCACCATCGGCTTCAACTATTGATCGTTAGTATAGTTTCTCTTTGAAACTGTTTCAGAGTTTCGAGGGTCGCCACCATGGCCGGTGATACGTTTCTCAGGCCCATTGGCCTCCGATTCAGCTCGGAAGAGTCTCTGCAGCAGTCAATCAGCTTCAATGGGTATATTTATCTTGATTATAGCTGCTGAATCACAGGTCATGCTCGAGACTTCAATCTTCGGTTTTGCCTTTGGACCCATCAAGTAAACCATCAGATACACCTTCGAGTCCATAGTTCCGAACTTGCAAGGCCCACGGCAGACCTTGTCGGTGATAGCCTCCACGCTCGGGATCAATTGTGTGTCTCATGGATCAGCTGCAGATGGACTTGTATATCGGCTATCCATATTTTCTTCGTCTTCAGCTTTGGGTTGCCATTCGGCTGCAGATCCAATGGTGGTTGATTCGTTTCGGCTTCATCCAGCTTTCGATTGCAGTGATCATATATCGACATGCATTCGTACATGCTCATTCGAGTTGCGGTATCTAATGCGTTAGTGCGCCATACAAGGTCTTCCTCACGATGTAGCTAAGTATGGTTCTGCTCTAGGTGCATCAAGGCATCCCTTCTCCGTTTCTCATGCTTTTGACTTCCGAATTCATGGATTTGCAAGTTCCATTCATTGGGTCATGGTCATGGACATGACCTCAACACGGTTCAGCATCGTGGTTTCGAAGGGTGGTAAATGTCAGTAGATGTCATTGCCGACTGTGATGCGAACTTCGGCCGATATTGGCTTTCGAAAGGTTCTTTTTTCTTGATGGAATCTAAGAACCGCTTCAACTGAAATCGGCGGGGAAAGCCCATTGAACCGCTCTTAAAGGGTAACATGTAATTCGATGGATTGCGCTCTCAGCTTTGAGTCTAATCGTGGTAGCCTTTGTACGCCCATTAAGGAGTTCAGCCAATAAGCATTCCGTGCAGCTTGACATCTAGATTACTGATGTAGTTATCTGGCCTTCTGGTCACTAGTACTGGGTGCAGTTGATCCCATTGTCATCATTGGTTGCAGGTAATTGTGCATCCGATCGGTTCGGTGGTGCTTCCGGTTCGGTGATGAAGACCAGCATCGTAGCCAGTGACTTCTCAAACTTGCAGGTGCACTTGATCTTGATCTCATTGACTTCCTGGTGCCATTGGCGTCTGCACTATGCCAGGTGCGATGATGTGTTGTTTCAGCACTTCCGGTGCAGATTTTGTTTGCAGAGCAGTGGATTCTCGGTTTCCGGAACAGTCATCCCCCACTATCTTTTTTTAAAGTCGGCGCTCAGTCGACGACTTGTGAGTATGCCGGTGCATACGTTGTCAAGTCTCATGTAGATGTTCTTATCGATTCTCATTGATTCCGACTGTATCGACTGCCATAGTAGCTCGAAACTGGTAATTGTACATTCAATTGCAAATCTCGCAGCATCTCTTTCAAAGTAAGTGAATCTTCAAGAAAAGGGTAGAATTTCAAACGTGACCGTATAATGCCATATAGACAATAAGACTCTCATTATGTCTCTTGGAAGTGTGTGCGATTGCACTTGGCACTCGTGAGTTCTGAATTCCGCAGCTGTCCCATGACCCAATAAGTGCCATTCACCTAGCAGCCGTGTCTCTTAAATTCATGAAGGTGTCCATCGATAGTCAACTCTGAGTTTCAAGTCTGCCTCCGTGGTATCGATTGTTATATCGATTCCCCTGTTGATCGTCATTGATTCTGGTACTGTTAATTGCCATTGTCAGTTGATACTAGTGATTGCCACTCTTGAATCGGTTGCCATATAGACAAAGAGACTCTTATTATCACTGTCGGGAGTGTGTGCAATTGCACATGCCCTGGTGGAATTTGCATTCCGTGGCCCAGCCATAACTTGCGCAGTTTCATAAGGCTTCACTGACATGCATAAGCGGTGGTTGTGTCAAGGCTGCCATCCACCTAGCAGTCGGTTCTCATTGTGAATCAATTCGGGAACATATGGTCTTCCATGTGAGACGTGCCTCGGACGTTTGTACAGGCTCATATGGATCAATAAGGCACCGTACCTGCTCCACATGTGTTAGCTATGATAATGCAAAAGATGGAGCGGTAGATGTCACGGAAACCAGGAGCCACAGGTCCAACGGCCGTCCACAAAGGAACCAAGACACTGCGGCTGGTGTACTCCCTTCTTGACTCGGCGGCCGATAGCAGTCATTCAAGGTCCTCATTGTTGGTACACTCTTCTGCCGCAACTACTGCTGCTGCTCGTTGCTCGTCATCGTCCAGTGCTTGGGTGTAACACCGGGAGCGTCACTCCAGGTTTACCCAGTCAAAGAGTATCCGTACTTATTCGGAACTGCTTCGTAGGTAGGTCAGGAGCTTCGCTCGGGATGTGAAAATCACTAAAAGAATCTGAACGAAAAGAATAGCTTTTCAATGCGTATATTGTTAAGGCTTGTTCTCCTTGCTGAAAAGATTGATGCCCTTTCTACCCTCGAAGAACTCAGAGGTCTTTATATTTCTTTCTTCGCTTTCTAACAAATACTTCTATCTACGCTTTTCTCTAGAGCTCCAGCACCATAACCACCTTCAAACCAATGCCCGCTCATTGCAACTACCGCGGTCCTGCATCTCTGGATCCTCGATCGTCTTTTATCGTCATTCGATTATACTCAGACCATCGGTATTCTTATAGACATCAAGCTCGCGGGCTGGTGCCTCCGGACCAGTGGTATTCTTTCGATCTGATGACCTCCAGACGAATAGGCCTCGTTCGATAGAGGGCAGCTTTGCTGTTCAGAGTCGGCACGTATTCTTAGGCCTCTGGCAGTCGTCGGCTCTTTGGCTGGCACCATTCAGTTGCTTGCCGGCTGTCCATTTGTCATCAGCTTCCTGGCCGATGCCATTCAGCTGTTTGCCGGCTGTTTATTTGTCGTCAGCGATTCGGAGCAGAAGCGACCACGGCCATTAACTAGCCTTCGTTGCTTATCAATAGTGCGGGTGTTCATTTGCTGGCCATCCGAAAAGATTGGCTCTGGCATCTGAGACGAGTGATAGCCGAGGACATCTCATCAGGAAAATCGTGGGTGATCATACGTGACCCCGCTGTGAACTTGCTAGGTGTAACATTGGGTCTTGCCTGGTGTGTCTGAGGGTCTGACGTACAAAGTCGCTCCCAGCAGTCCTAAGCATTGCCCAATCTGTGCGACACATGCCATGCGTATGCGGTAACTCCAAGAATTGATATATTTGGAGGAGAGGCGTATGGGCCCATTGCACCGCGGGATGTTTTTCAAGCGCACTTTATCTTCTCCTGGAGCACTCCAATTTAGTGTCCATAGAGATATTAAAATATTGCTGGAGCAGGAAGCTAGGATCCCCACGGCGCCCCGGTATCTGCCCGTGAGGCCTTCGGTGCCAACTTTGCAATCACCTGCCCACTTCCGCTCAAACACACTCAGTTTGGTGCTGATAGGGAGACGCATCAACCATTGACTCGTCAACCGCTGGTAAACAGTTGGTTCGTCAACCGGTGCGAGATATTATGGCACTGAGCTGTCATCATCACTTCTCGGCTATCCCCCCCGCCTTCTGCCGTCTGTCGGCTTCCCTGCAGACTCCATCACACACCCATCAAATACAAGGATGCCGATGCCCGCTGCTTGGTCTGCCAGGCTGAATTATGAAGAGGCCTTCGAGACATAAAGATGCTTGTTGCGCCGCAGTCAGTAAGTGCTGGTACGCGGGTTGCATTTCACCTTGATCCCAAATTCAAACTTCAGCTGTGATTTGAGTCGAATCGGATTGTAGTGTTCATTGGCGGCATATGTGTGGAATTTTGTACTTCCAATCGTGCATAGAGTAAAGTTGAGTATCTCTTTTGAAACATCCTCAAAGTTCATAGAAGCATCATCACAATCGCAATTGCCATCAGCAGTGTCGATCCAATGTTCGGTAATCTCAAGTTTCAATTATCCATATAAGAGAATCTCGTAGTATTCGGCCATCTTTGCACTGTAAGCTTTAAATGTGGGTAAAAGTGGAGGTCGAATATTCATGTGTAGTCATCCTCCACCGGTGCACTTCGCCAGTAGATCTGGTTCAAAAGTAGCGTATGTCGACTTTGTTTTTGCTATTGAGCTTGATCGCCATGAGTCGACGCGTTCAGGGATCATTTCGACTAGTTTTGTTCTTCTGTTCGTACATAATTGCTCTCGTTGCGCGTATTTCAAAGATGGCCATCTTGGCTGGTGACATGTGTCCTGAGACTGATTGACTTCCAAATCAACTCGAAATAGTCTGCTACCGTCAATAGCTCAATTTAGGTATATTTATCAAGTTTCAGTGCTTGTAACATTCGAAAAGTGAAGTTTGGCAAGGTCTGGAAGCCACCAGCTGGATCTTGAGTATCGACCATGGCCTTGGGCGGCGTCATGATTTTGAAACTTTCTTCGGTTTTTCACATTGCTTTCGTCTTGGATTTCCGTCGAATCAGGAACTTGCATTGACATCAATTCTCGATAAACTAGTAATCCACCACACGTAAAACTCATGTCCGGGAGAGCAGTAATTGCGATTGTCCGATCGTATGCGCCATCATTCTCCGTATATGAATTTTTCATAGATGCAATTCTGTACTCATTTCATCATTCACCGTAAATGCACTTCTGTGCACATTTAATCATTCGCCGTAGAATCATTGTCCATAGATGCACTTCCGTGCTTGTTCAAACGTTCACATGCACTTGCGTGCTTAGGAAATACTGACACTTCGTAACTGCATTTCAGAGCTTCCGCTCCGTTCGGTAAGAGATAATGATGATATGAGCTTTCATTGATCACGTTGATCGTGGGTAACTTTGAGTCCAACAATGAATTGATGGGTCTTTGATACGGCTCTGTGGTCTTCAATAGTCTTCTGACTAATCGATCAATTGTTCGTATACGATTTCTCTCATTGAATGATCTTGTGAATGTTATCTTGGGGGTAAGAACATCGTGGCCAGTAATGCATTTCAAGGAATGATTAACGTCTGAATCTTCCTGGGATGGTCTCTGTAACCGTCAACCAGGTCAATTGGATAGTAAACTTATCGGAACTTATCGCTACTGCGACTAGTAGAGTTCCATTCATATTTTTGTAAAATGGTGATAATCTATAAGTAGTCATAAGTATCACTAAGAACTAGAGTGTAACCGCCAGCATTTCCAGAATGCCAATGGCCATCCTCTCTTCGAGTATCGTGATCATCGCGGTCGAGTTCGTGATCTTTGCCATCGTGATCGGTAATGATTTCCGATTTGTTTCTCATTTCCACATCCATACAACCGCTGGGTTCTGGTGATCAATTGCCATGGCTGATCGCCTACCACCGATGTCGGTAGAGTATTCTCGCTCTCACAACGGTTATCGACATAGAATTGAGTTCTAGATATCTTCTCTAAAGGAATGGAGTGTATAATTGCTTGTTTTTTGAGGTCTTTGTATGTCTTTGTATGCGTAGTGACGCGTTGGAAAAAAGGGGTTTATCGTGAATTCCGCATGCGAAACGTATCCGATTTCTGAATGGCGATCATACTGTAAGGACGGGTATGGGCAGGTACAGCTCCGTACTTGGGTGTAAGGGTAGATACGGTTGCACACGAAAATAAGTGATGATGTCATATTATTGTAAGGTATGTAAAGTAAGATGATCACTGGAGTGCAATTGCACTTCCACGAAGTGTCCATGTACTGGGCGGTTATCCGGCCTCGGCCTTCGGCCATCACTCGGCCACCGCCATTACAATTATTTGCTTCTGCTTTTGTTTCATATGAAATTAACAATTCAGAAAGAGTTCAATCAGAAACTTTTAATTATATTTGACAAAAATTATAGATTTATAGTATGGTATTTGCAATTGAACTTCAAGTAATAAAGTTTATAATACTTAGTAAATAAAATCCAGATTAGCTTACACTGTTAGTACTTGTTTGTTTGATTGTAATTATATTGTATTTGACTGTTTATAGTTATAATATATTTCTAAACCGTAGTACTTTGGCAGTACAAGCTCTTTGTGTGGGCAAAGCCCTCTTTACATCCCAGTCATACCACCTAATCTCCTTTTCTCCAATTTCCACTAAATAAAACAAAAGAAAACAAAAGAAATTTGTTATTCATAACTATTTTCTGTCAACTTTATACTTTCCACTTATAACCTCTACTGCAGCCCCAGTTCTAATGCCCAATAAAATCTTTCACAACTGGTATAGATACAGAAGTATAATGGATGGTTTTTCTTTGCTGTCTACTTTCCAGTTTCAAATTGCAGAGTTTCTTGAATATGTTCATTGTGAAATACCCCAACTGGCCCAAAGGTCAACAATCTTTCAAGTTATCATTAGAAAGGTCCGTTTGGTTATATCAGTCCTGAAAAGTAGTGGTTGTATGCGTGCATCATTGGAGTCTGTCCGTTGATGTGCTGCATCGGTTAGGGGTGGTGCTGCATGTTGTTGAGGGTACAAGTCTAGTGTTGGCAACGAATCGCAGGGGTTCGTGAGAATTGACGAACCGATTCGGTTCGTGGCGGATCGAATTTGCCAAGAAATTCGCGTTGCAACCGCTCAAACCACACCAATATTTCGAACAAAAAATATGTAAGCGAGTTCTTGTCCGATCGGCACGATTTTTGGTTTATCTTGTAGCGCTTGAAGTTAGCTACAAGATAAACCAAAAATTGTACTGATCGGACAAGAACTCGTTTACTTATTTTCGTTCGAAAATCATGGTTCGCGAATCACTTTGTGCGAACCGGCGGAAATCCGCAAATGTCGAATCGAACTCGAATCGAATCCCTGCTCAGTTCGATCCGTCACGAACTGATTCGATTCGTTGCCAACACTAGTTACAAGCACCAAAGAAGAGTAAGGAGCAGTAGTGTTGGAATAGTCTTCATGGCTACTGCTACAACTTAAATCAGTTGTTTGTGTCGCAATAGGGTATCAATCAACTGGCATAAAACAACGAAAGAAGGCGGGTTGCCCTAAAAGAGGGTTTTCTGAAAGACTACTCTTCGGAGTCCATACTGAGTGGTATTGGGTGGGTATTGCAGTCTGAGATACACTCGAACACAAGGGTTGAACAAACAGATACACACAAGAGGAAGAAAAGGAAGCCAAAGTAAAACCAATGCATATGAAACATTTTCCAAATTTCACAACTCCAAGAAATAGTCAATCCTCTTTCACATATTGTAAAAATAACCAATATATATGTATCAAACTAGTCATTTTTCCATCATCTAAATAACTATCTTCAAAGTCTGAATCTTCCAGAAGTTTGATAAACTTGTAGAATTTCTTGCTACCAACTTTATACTACAACAAAACAGTGCTGGCATAAATGTTCATGACCACGATAGTCAGCTTGTGCTTAGAACAAGTTAGCCAAGACATTTTAGTGAACTGAAAAGAAACTTACTGATCCTCAGTACAATCAAAGGATCAAATCCGTAAAGCTTCTTGAAAGCAGAGAAGTCACATCTTCCATCTCGGCCTTGACAAAGCATGGTGTCGACAACAGCATTGCCCCCATGTACCATTAAATTTCCTCCTTGAATAATTTTAATGTCCAAACCGTCCGCATTATTACGTTTGTAACACTTGAATCTGCTGATGAACCGATTTCGCACCTGTCTGTATTCCTTCAACGAAAGCCTCAAAGTGAGCACACAGTCCTTAAGCTCAGCAATTTCAGCCTCATGCGAGGTGACCTTCTCTTCCTGCGACGCAACCTCGTCTTTGAGTGCACAAATGCGTATCGTGAAACTGGCTAAGTTGAGGCCACAACGATTGCCGACAAACAATTTGCCACGAACATCTTCGACGTGAAACTCCTCTTCATCCAGTGCCTGTTCGAGCGTATCTTTAGCGTCCCTCTTCATCGTCTCCGACTTCCGATCGGGCAACTAGTATGGCATCGCATTTCGTATCATCTTGACTTTCCGGCGAAAAGCCCCTCCTGATTCCTCTTGCTTTCCTCTAGGCGTTTGACCAAATCTGCCTTGGTCCCCGTCTCGTCCCTCGGTCTTTGCCTCTGAAGATCCTTCAACGTTGCTGACCTGGCAGGCATGATGATTGTCGTAGGGTTGAGCGGGCATTCAGTGAAGAGGTACTACCTTGACAGATAAATCTTGGCGGAACCAGTTTCACGTCCAAATCGGGTCATGGAACGACACGCAATCTGTTCGGCGTTGCTAATGGTAAAACCACTGTACCTTATTACCCGTTCCAGACAGTTCCAGTTCTACGTTTTCTATGTAGAGGTGTCAATTAGCGAGGATATCATTGTGGCCACAGCAAACACCTGTTTGTTTCCTGTCGCCATTGGGCTGACTGAGATCATACCAAATAAGATTTGCCGTTTACGCCATCGATGTGCAGGGCGGCGGGAAGAGGCGCCGCTTGTACTTTCTTTGAGCTGTAATCGGCAAGCACCAGCGCAAGTGGAGTGTCTACGGCCACGATGTTGAACCACCACAGCACTCTACATTTTGGAAATCGGCGGCTGCGTACTGAGCGAGTAAGATCATTTAAGACATAGATTGCAGGCGCAAAAAGTTGAACGAAAACAACAGCCCATAATTCATCAATCCAATATTCTAACTTCCTGACAACAGGGGTCTGCATGAAGAAACCATATCGATCATCGCTCCAGGACATTGCTCTCACCCAGCTGTCAGACTTGCGAAATCTACTCTAGTGCACTTGGTGATGATGAAAGTTTATCATGAAACATACCTACGCCTACCGGTACACTATCGTTGTTCCTGTTAAGCGCCTGGCATCAAGTTGCAATACCTAGCCTATGAGGCAATGCCCAAACTGAATTGAGCATTACCCCCATCACATCAAGATCATCATTTTGTGGAAGAGTGTACTTACACACGGTATATAAGTGCCACACAAACCTCGATCTAACCTATTTAATTGACTGCATTTCCTGGGGGCCGAGCGGTGTCTAGTGAGCAGTCTCGGTTCTATCCGAACGCACTGACCATTATTCTCAATGACATCATCAGATGGGACTCTACCATATGTTTGTACTTCTTCTCGGTTCTCCGTAATAATTCCAGGTGTAGGCCTCGTTAAGTTATATGACCACTTCATAGATAATCACTTGCAATAGATGGTGAACGGCCAATCCCAGATGTCTCTGTGATGCGTAATAGAATATTTCCTCTCTTTAGGCATTCGTAATCAGCGTCATGATGATCGCTAGAGACGGCGGCGTCACTAAGCATGCCCTTGGCACTGTGAATGTCATCCTCATCGATGTTGCTGCCATTATCGCTGTCCTCATCAACTACATCCTCGCCCTCAAAATACATGACAGGGCACTGGGAATATCGACGGTAGTGATGATTGGTTACTGTGTCTTTGACTCCTACAGTAGATCTTCCATCGCTGCCTTGTTATACCCATTCCACGCCTGTCAACCGGCTCGGCCGGAGTGTTATTCGCACCATTCCCACGTAGGATTAGGTTGGTGAGTGCTACATGTATGGAGTCATACAAATTCTCCCAGTATTGACGAGACAAACCATTCCAAGCACTCATTGCTGTGCGTATATCTCTACATCATGTCAGCGCAATGCCCAAGTTATGAAGCTCATAACTTACGGCTGTCATTGTCTCAATTAAAGTACTTCGTGAAGTTTATTGATGTACACGATCTTCAAAGTGATGCAAGCTCTATCGAAGACCATCATTTATGGCAGAGCTAGAGTGTTATCAAAAAGCAGGCCTGCCGCATTGGATATTACCCTCCTTTACTGGCCGCCCCTGGTCCCCTTCGCTTCGCTTCCCGTAACCGTACTCGCCGCGCCTCGACGGTTGGCGCTTGGAGAATATTGCCCCCAAATCTGACCACTTTAAGAGAAACAATAACGATTTACATCCAGAACACTGAGACGAAGAAAGAAGAACAGCACTTTCATGTGTTTCTCTGATTTATGAATGCGTACCAGCTTCGGCAGGAGTTCACACACAAACACAATCGCCTACACTTTAGGCAGTTTGCGTAAGGTCCAGTTTCATTGACGCACACTAGAGACATCTGAAACGAAGCCGACAGGGCCAGGGATCGAATGCGAAACCCGAGCGCCAATTCTGAAGCATTTCGAGTTGTACCTGCTCATGATAGGTACACAGCACCTAGAGGTATTACGAGTATTACATATTACATACTAAGTAGAGCGTTCATTTGTTTGCACACCCGCGTCTATGCATCCCTGGGACGCTGGTGGAGCACTGGACGGCATGGCATGGTATGTAAAACTGTAGCAGCGGTGGTGAGGTGACATGCTTGGTGATAGTGATTGTTCTCTTGCAGTAAACCAGAGCAGGAACAGAAGTAATAATTGCACAAGCAAAATCCACAAAATATTTCTCTCGAGGAAAACTCGAAACCTAAGCCCCTCGCTCTCTCCCTCTCCCTCCTCCGCCTCCCTCAGTTGCTCAGCTGGCAAAGTGAGCGAGTGTATCACCTCTTTCTCCTTGGAAACAATATCCCTCCACTCTGCCTTTACCTCTCCACGCCCTCTCAATTACTCCAGTCTCATCTTTGCTGCCCTTGTTCCCCCCCCCCTCCTCCTCCTCCTTCCCCTTCTCTTTCGTTTTCTTTAACTCACGTTCGCCTACTTGACCCCTCTCTTCTCTTCTTTCTCTCTCCCCTCCTACTCCCCCTTCTCCTCTCAGCTACTGTTGCAACTACACGCCCCAGCCATCCGTCAGGGTGTAATAGCAAGAGCGTGAAACAAGAGGTTGCAGTCCATTCATTTCTTCGCTGCACTGCAATCGCTCAGGGACATCCTTTTTTTTTCCCCTTTCTCGTCTCTTCACTCTTTCACCTTTGACCGCACTCGCTTTCAACACTACCGAAAACTCTATTACAACTTCCAACGAAGTCGCAGATATATACCGTTTTTAGCAGCGACATCCAGCCAAGTTTGTGTCCTGCATTATGGCCACCGAGACAGCAACTGCACCACTTCCGGTTGTAGAGACCGAGAAGTCGGTGGTACCTTCGGTTTCCCCGGCGAAGACTAGGGACGGAATTACCACACCAAGGAAATCGACAAAGACAGCCTCAACTCCAACTTCGGCCACTTCTGCCTCGGGTACTGTTGCTACAGCGCCCATCTTGGTCTCGAGCGTCGATAAGCCAGTGGACTCCCCAAGTCCGTACGTGAAACCTTCTACTATATTCATGATGTGTATGTTGTGTTGTGCGGTCACTAACAAGGAAGAACAGTAAACGCAATGAGCTCCCCAAGATAGTGGTGAAAAAGGAGCCCACATCACCCGAGCCTCCGTCCAGGCATAGACCACCGAAGCTACACCTCAGTAATGACCCCGAGCCTGCCGGCTCAGCCGTTCCGCGTACTGCCGGTGGCAGTCTATCGACAATGAGAGACGTCGGTATGGCGTGTCTTTCGCCAGGATTTGCGACTCATGATCCCACAATGCGCGAGCAGCTTCAGCGCAGCATTTCTGTTCGTGATCAGCAACGTAGCATAATTGAAGCGCGATTACAGCGACATGCGAAGCCAGGCGGTGGGAAAGATAACCCCAATGAGCCTGCATCAGCCCGTGCGGGATCGTCTCACACTCCAAAGCGACGACCACCAAACAGCTTGACGATCGTTCCGCCTCCGCACCGAGCATTCGCAAACGAGCGTGTGGTGCAATCTGCACCTCTTAATCAGTCATTTACTGGCCGGCATCACCCGTCAACGTTTCACCCCCCTCCACAACATACCCATAATCCCCACAATGTCAATAGGCTACCACCTATATCGGACGTTTTCGCATCAGGTTTGGACAGCGGCGCACGTACATCAAGGCCAGTCGATCCTCCACAGAGCGGCCGACATTACTATCCAGCGCCTCGGCCATCCCAACCCTCTCCCAACAATATAACGTTTGCGTCGCGGTCTCGGGAGCACCGATCAGCAGAAGAAGCACTTCAACTGATGTCCGGCGGCCGCGAGGACCTACTTCCTCGAATTATCCATTATGGTGGTCATCAGCCACCAACCCCGCCGAGCCCACCACAGGCTGCCACGCAACATACGCCCTCCAAATTGAATGTACATGGGGAGTACCATCCGCCCCAATCCGCTGGGAGGAGGAGGAACAGGACAGAGTATGAGCGGGATAATGATTTCGGCCCCGGGTCCAGAGACAGCCCGGAGACAAAGCGGCAAAAGAAAGAAGAATTTCTATCTTTGTGTGCGCGTGCTTGGGAGTTGTTTCATTCTTGAAATACCAAGCTGGGCTTTTTGGTTTACATTCTAATACACGGATTTCGGGTTAAGGGCTTTTCCTAGTTTTGTCAAATTTTCTCGTCGTTTTCCGTTGGTTTTGGGTTAACCTGGGAAGGTGTTTGTGCTGGTTGAATTTTCGGTCGAAAGGTAACTGTGGATAGGGTGGTGAGGGTGTTTAAAACATCTATGCAAGGTACCATATACCCTGGGGATCAGGGCAGATGGTGTTTTGGAGATATGGGAGTCTTTAACGTGGATATGTGAGACGGAATCATTCTGTCAGTTTCTTGCTTTTGGCGGTGAATTGGATATGGGTTGGGTTCATCTGATTGGCCACTGTCTAATAATTCCTGTTCATTACGTCGTTCCTTTTTTTATTTTGCTTATACCTCTATTCTCACTACTTCTATTGGATTATTAGGGATGGATCTCTCTTTGCGCCTCGTGTTTCTTTGTTCTATTAATTTCCTTTTACTCTATTGGCGATGGGTATTTAGCTTTCTCCTTTGGTGGGTTGGAGTTTGCGATGCGATGCGATGTGTATGATGGTGATGGGGAGAGGACCTACACACAAAGATGTAGGATGGAAGGAGGAACGGCTGAAGAATACATTCTTGTTGGTGACTTAAAACCTACTTAAGTATGCCTAGCGTTCATTCTTTCTTTTACTGGGTTGAGATACATTTTACAGTGATCTGCGACCCAGGAATGATACAGTTATTGCGGAAACATCATGGATGAGCATTCGATATTATGTTTTTCGAAATCGTCAGTGACGAACTTAACAACTCATCTAGAACGCTATTTGTTCTATCATCACACCGCGTTAATTCTTTTTATTGATCAGTATCAGCTGAACATATCGATCCGTGTGCCTTTGTCTAGTCCTCTTACCATTGCAATTGAGCTCATAACGTTAATATCCTATCCACCCATTTTTTGCAGTGAAGTCAATGAGCCCAGTCCAGACCGAGCGGACCAAGTCGGTCCGCGGGCTTAGTCTAGTCTAGTCCATCACTTTAAACCAGACAATTTGGTCCAGTCCCAACCTCTAGAGCGGCTCAGTCCGGACCGTTGACCACTGATTTTTTGAAATCTCTCATACAGCTCACCAACTCTCCAACACATGTTTCTAGACGTATGGGCCAGAGATACATTTTCACTAACTCAAATAATTAGTACTTGTAACTCTAATTACTAGATGAAATTTGTTGACGCCCCGGAGCCTGGTCTTTCATTCCCTTCATCAGACCACAGCCCTCCAACGTTTTCCACGGCAAAACGTCTACAACCATCTCTTCGTGAATATATTTAGCCTTATTATGATCACAAAATCCGGTCATTACCGCAAATATCACAGCTAGAGGGCCCTCTAAAACGAAGCCTATGCAAAAAGAGTGAATGGAGGATGAAAAAGCACTCCATATCATGTTTTCTGACGGTGGAACATCACTCGCGGTCCTACGGTCAATACGGTCAATACGCCCAAGAAATTCGAATGAAGGTAGCAAAAATGAGTTAGTATTCGAGTAGATACTTGTGCACAGCGGTATCAACACATTCCTATCAACACGATGTCTCAGAAAGAAACACGATACATCAGTATACCAGAGCATGGATGCACTTCCATTCGACCCCACTACCTGGTCTACAGAAATGTTCATACGATACATTTCCTCCGCCTCCTATGGAGGTACATAGTAAGTAATTCATATCTCATCGATATCCAACCGCCAAACAAACGCAGCTGTCTAAACACACCATTGCCACCCGCGAGGCCTCTCCAACAAGTATACTACACACTAGTCAGAGATAAAGAAAAGCTGGGTTTGATGTGGAATAAAACGCCCATTAAGAAAAAAAACGATAGCACCACCCAGTTTTGAAATAAAAGCAATCCCAGATACTTATACAAGATGTGAGAAGAATAAAGCAGCAGACCCAGCCAACAATACTACAAAGTTGCTAGAAAGAACAAAAACACCCCAGAAAAAACCCAAGTGCAGAACTAAACTCGCTGAATACAACCAGAAACCGATAAATCGCTAGCCAAAAGGAAAAACCGACGACAAAACAAAGAGATACAATACCCGTTTCTACCCACTCTTAACCTGGACCTTTCGCTATCAATACAATTTGGGCCGCTTTCGATACCAAAAACAGCAGTACGCAAAAAGGGGGGGAAATTCGAGAAGCACTCGACAGTGCTCAACGACGCGTAGGGAAAGAGGCTGTGCTGTGTCCGTTGACCTGCATGGCATTATGAGCCATTGTAGGGTTATGAGGCGGAACAGGGTGATGACCATTGGTCATACCCCTTTGGTGCAAGTTTGCTGATGAGTTTCCAGTCCCTGGGGTCATCATAACCGGAGAGCTAGCCATAACCTGACGACGAATGGTAGGTGTTTGTACCAGGGGGTGCTCTGGGGGAGGAGATAACATCTGAGCCCGAAATTTGACTTGTCTAAAGTACAAAGTCAGTTGGAATCATGGATTTTTAACTTGGAATGTATGACTTACCGATCGCTGTAGGGATCAACAGGGAAGACAAGATCGAGTTCGTCATTGTTGTTGTCGAACTTGATACGATCGATTACCATCGGATCCACATTGTCTGTAGAGACACTCGCATGTCCTCTTCGATCAATAAGAACCCGGCCTCCACGGCCCAATCGCCGTCGAAATGTCGGTAAGTTCCGGGATGGCATTTTCTTAGGCGATGCCTGGATGATAGATACCTGTCCTTGCCGTAGAGATATTGAACCAGAACCTGGTGAAGACACAGTAGATTCGGCAGTATGCGGTGGACTCGGCAAATAAAAGGTTTGAACGCTACAAAAGTTGCTGACCGGGGGAGTAGTAGTGGGGTTTGTTTGCCTGAACAGCGCGTCTTGGGTCAAATCGACCATAGGATACTTCGACAAAGGTCGAAGCTTCCGGAGTTGGTTGTACTTTTCCAGTCTCCTCTTCTCATCTTCTGCACGCGCAGTAGATAGCTGGCGAAGATCCGCATCTGGAGGCTTTCCGTCCTGTCTAAGAGGTATCCGGAGTGCAGGTGGTGCCGCTGGCTCCGTTCGTGTCCGCTTTGGCTATGAGAGTGTAAGTTTAACGAGAATAATAAAATGCTAAGGATCTTGGCGGGGTACGCACACATACCTTATTAACGAGATCCTCGTCCGTGTCTTTGATGTTCAATTTACGCTTCAGTTCGACTGCAGTACGACGTTGCTCAAAAATCTGCTTTTCAAACACAAAGGAAGTTCTTCGCATCTGCTCTCTTTGAAGAACGTCTTTGACTAGGCCACGTGCTGTCTCAAATTCTTGTCTTATTTTTTTAAGTTTTTCGGTACTTTGAGCATCGGTCCGACGTGTTTTCCGGACCTGACGAACTTCTCGCCGCCTAAAACAGACATACGGATCGCCCTCATCTTTTTCATTTCCCTGCTCAAACTATACAAAGTCAATAACAACAATCAACGGACGCTACGGTTGATGGTCGCTGTATTACCTTCAAACAAGGGATGATTGACCGTCCACCACGACTGATCTTTTGTTCTTTCCAATAAGAGTACACCGACTTTGCTACTGCTCTCAAATTTGCGTCTAGGTTCTCCTCAAATGCATGTTCCAATTCCTCGAAGGGAATGATGTTCATTACATCCATCGAGAGGTATGGCTGGGTTTGCTGGATTGTACTCTCGTACAGGTCCATGATAGTCTCAAACTCATCCTCGGTAATTGGTGATAAGGTTGACTTTCTCGTGGAATTTAACTTTGCGAGGTACTTGTCATCCTCAGCGGACATACAGTATGAGGTACCACAACAATCCTCAACAGTTGCAGAAGATCGGATATAACTGAATGGTTGGTGAAACCGTTTTGGGTATATTTTGCCATAGTGCTCGGCTGAAAGTTCAGTTGTATTTGGAGTGGGAATGAAGACTTTCTTCGAGTCTTTAGATCCCACTGCGGCAGCTTGATGTGCTGATATTGCTGCCTGAAGATGGTGTTCCTGTAACAAGCGGGTCAGTAACCCAATTCGACTGAGAATTGATGACGTGTAGAGCCAAAAGATACATGTTGATGAAAATGCAACAAATGAATCGAAACATGAACAAGCACGGTTCAGGTGAGTCCCGATGCATCAGAAACATGCATCGCACTTTCTTTGTGATATTTCAAACGCGGTCGACAACTTTTGTCGTGGTGTCATCGCGGTCTAAAAATAGAAACTGAGGGGAAGGGGAGACAACGCACGATTTCTTCTTGACGCTCAACACCGGTTTCTATCTGAGGTATGTTCCTTTGACCATCGTCATCTACAGAGTCGATTTGGTTCTCCCTTAGGATCGCGAGAGTCTGTTTTGTTGATAACTTTCGCGTCCTGAATCGGTTTCCGGCCGACCGAGTCATGGTGGAGACTCAGGGGGCGAAAAAATACCCCCCGTAATATGGGATCGAGAAGAAAGAGCGTGTTTTGTATTCTCGTAGAGTTGGATAAAGAAGGTGAGAAGAGATGGTTTGTCGCAGTCGCAAGGCGAAAGAATACGGTGTGTGATCCCCTTTTTTTTTCGCGAGGAGGAGGTCGGATGCCACTAGACAACGCCCTGTCATTTTGCTGTTGCACACCTTTCAACTTCTGCCCTTCTCCCTCACCTTGTGAGCTTGGGTGGGCTAGCTCAGAGCCTCAAGGCAATACCACGCTACAACCACAACCTGCACCACACTACAACCTACACCACCACCACAACTATACCATCACCACCAATACACATCCACACTGCCATACCTCCATCGCTGGTAATAATATATACCCACTTGTTATTATTTCCCGTCTTATCTTCCTCCGCCACCGTCCTCGCTCTATCCCCGCGTCGTCAACACACCACCGCTAGCCATGGGTCAAAACCACTCATTGATGGATAGCATCGTCTCGGGATCAAACTGTACATACATTATTACTACCCATCATCATTGTCATCATCATCACCGTCATCATTTTCCCCGAGATACAAGCTTAATTACATACTTGGACGCCAAACTGATACGCGATTTTTCCAATAGTTGACCATGATGAGGTCGACCGTCTGCGGAAGCGATTTATGAAGTTGGATAAGGTTAGCATAATTCCGCCAGTGGTAAAGAGGGAAGAGGAGGAGATGGAAGAAGGCGGTGGCAGTAGGAGGAGCGTTTATGCATATAATCGAAGGCTAAGACCATCAATCTACACACTCTAGGACAACTCTGGTACAATTGAACGCGAAGAATTCTTGAGTCTTCCTCAAGTCTCGTCGAACCCTCTTGCAACAAGGTGCGATCTTTCTGTATCACACTGTACTCCCCCACTTACGAGTCAAAACAGAATGATTGCTATTTTCGATGAGGATGGCGGCGGAGACGTCGATTTCCAAGAGTTTGTTTCTGGCCTTAGTGCCTTTTCCAGCAAGGGTAACAAGGAGGAGAAGCTTCGGTTTGCCTTCAAGGTGTACGACATCGATAGGGACGGTTACATATCAAATGGCGAACTATTCATCGTGTTGAAGATGATGGTTGGAAGCAACCTCAAGGATCAACAGTTACAGCAGGTGCGTGCCGACCTTCAGTGTTTCCCTGGGAGTTGAGTGTGGGGGAATCGAGTGATTTGCGGCTAATCCATGTCTCACGTCAAACTGCAGATCGTTGACAAGACAATGATGGAGGCGGACGAAGACCTTGACGGTAAGATTAGTTTCGAGGAGTTTTGTAAGATGGTTGAGAATACCGATGTCTCGATGAGTATGATGACGTTGGATTCTTTTTAAGTCACCCTCCCTTCAAGACTTCACGGTATCCGTGAGGAGGACGAATGGTATAAGAGCGGCCGGGTTGCTCCAGTTTCAGTCTTCCTTCCATCGGGTTATGTTAGCTTCTAATAAGTAACACCTGCGCTACCACAATTGCGCCTTAGATATCCTCTTGCTACCCTTTATATTGCGTATAGTAACCCCAACTATATAAATCTATTCGTGAGCGCCTTCTACAAGTTCATACATATCTTATTCAAGATCCTAAATTGCCCACCCGCCCCCGAATGCACTGTCGTCCATGCCTAATAATACATAATCTATAACCCCCGTAAACTCCAGCAGATACCCAACCTAAACACCTATAGACGCTATTGTGATCCGTCTATGTAACGATAAAATGGAAAATTCACAACACGGAGGAAATCCCTTGAAAAAGAACACCCAACCCACACCGCCACCTGTTATATTGGATCTAGGTCGTTTTCTTCATTCATATCTTCGTCTCGTCGCCTTCGCATATCCTCTAACGGGAGGATTGGCTTATGCTGGGACCTGATGCTGAGGAACCTTCTGGCAGGTTACCTGGTGCATTCCCTTCCAGCAAATCTAAGCACTCTTGGATAGCTACGCCAGTATCGTGAGTCTTGTGCACCACAACCTCCATAAATGAGTTTTACGCTTACCATCAATAATCTCCTCCTCCCAGACGCCCATCTGGTAGTCCACCAATCCATGACGTTCCATATTATCACAAAGTCGCACTAGTTCGCGGCCCATTCTTTCCAAGAATTCCTCTCTTAAAAACTCGCGTGGCGCCGGTGGTGTTTGACCAGTAGCAATGAAGTCTCGCAGCATTTCCTTTTCCTTTTCCAAAACCGAGAGCCAGCATGTGTTGAACTCGTTCCATAGCCTGGTACGCTCCGCATGTAACTCCTGCTCGTCGCGCACTAACCCTGTCGCTACTGTCTCAGCCAGCCATTACTACTTTTATGCATTATACTAGAACATCATCGAATGCTTAAAGGACAGTAGTTCCATGGTCACATCTGAAAGGCCGCGTTCCTCTAATCCGAAAAAAAAAGCATTACATAGCAGGATAGTTACGTACCTAGTTCCACTGCATTCGATAGTAACCAATTGGATATAGCAAGAAGAGACGTTCCAGCCTCCCCAAGTCGTCCTTCACGCATATTCTGAAAGGTCCGCTTCAGCGCAGTTTGGTATTGAGCATAAGCGTCATCTAAGGCAGCAGCTTGATGCTGTTGTTGAGCATATTCAGCATCCTCTGCTGGTTCGGAAACAGCAGGCGGATTGAGGTCTGGAATGCTCGAAGTGTATGGATGTGGTAATCGTGTAGTTGCGGGGCTATATTGACTGCTGTAAGTTGGACTGGAAAACTGAGACGGAGGTTGCTGATGGTGATGGGGCGTGGGAGACGGTCCTACTGGAGTCGACGAGTCCCCAGGTACATAGTACTGTGGTGGTCCGGAGAATTGATTCGCAAGTACTTCAATAGCAGTATTCTGGCGCGGTGGATAGGATTGCATAGGCGCATACGTTTGATTCGTGGTCTGGCCAGGTATATTGTAGTCACCGTAAGAAGGAAATGGCTGTTGCCGGGTTTGTGAATCTTGAGGGTAGTCGGCCTGGTACGGTATTGGGTTGTATTGCTGTCCACTATAAGGATGTTCGCCCGGCTGTCGCGTTGACGGTGGCCGCTCACGATCACCTTCCTCCATCCCCTGAACTCTCAACGTTCCGGTGTCCTGCGCAAGAGACAGAAACGGCAATGCCGGTGCCACTAGGGCAGTAGACAAATGAATGGCAATTGTGGAAGTCAACGTGCTGGTAGAGTACCGAATTGTATCGAGATCCTTTCATGCAGTTGCCTGCACTTAAACCTTTCAACGCACTGCGTGTTCTCGTGTTTGTGTTTGGAAAGAAAGTTCTTCGAAGTGATAGTGAATGATTGTTGCTGCTGCCGTTGAATGAATGAATGTGCCCAGCAGGAGAGTTGCGGCGCATTACCGGTAACCAGAGAATGCTGGGAAACTTATATGGATAGACTGAAATATAGTCTCGATTGTACTCGTACAATGACAGTGGTAGACGTCTAGTAGAACTTTAGCGGGAGGTAATCCTGGCTAGCGATAGCAACTGGTCTGTTGGCATGCAAAAAGTCGGATTTCGGTACGTCTCTCGACTGGCCCTAGTTTATGATTCGTTTCCAGATCGTTCCTTCTCCTGTGGTGAGGTCCGTCGGGAACCAGGTGGTTCTGCAACAGATGGAAGAGACTCGCGGGGACGGTGGGAGGAACGATGCCACGAAGAAGGCAGGTTTACTTTATGTAGTAGGTAGGTCGACTGGCGTGAACTAGTCCAGATCCCTCCAACCCCGACCCCGTTTGAATAGTACAGGCAATTTTGTATCTTGTCTGGCGCGGTGGGAAAGTGCCAGGAGAAGAAAAAGAAAGTAAGGCTGGGTGCTTTGCTGCCGAAACAACAGGAGGCACCTACTTTTTTCAACAATAAGTAGCCTCGGTGACACCAGGACTGTCTCCGGAGCTAGCTAGCCACAGGCTGTATATAATAAAGCAAGCAGATTTCGGCGAAGAGACTCCGCTGCTCCTGCAGGGAGGGAATGAAGAAGGAACGACTGAAAGAATAAAAATGAAGGAAGGGATAAAGGGATGGATGCTGGTAGGATCTATAACAGGTAACAGTTGACGATGATGATGGTAGTTGTGTGAGTGGTGAGGGTGAAGGTGGAGGTGGTGAGGGTGGTGGTGGTGGTGGTAGCAGCGGTAGTGGTAGTTGTGGAAGTGCTGTGGTAGGGAGAGATCGGGGGGTGGGGAGATGGGACGAGAACTAGGGTCTAGAGAAATAGCACAAGACAGCACCTGTAGTCCGAACGGAGAACGAAATGAGATCTCGAGGTAGGATATAATATAAATACCTGTCTAGGGTACTTGTCATCAATCGTAAGTTACGGGAAGGCAGTTTTTGGGGGGAGGTGTATCGCAGGGATGGAGTCCCCTTCGTTCTTCACCAGACTCGATGAGCTGGTTTGTTCATTGCTTTCAACGCCTTAAAGCCCCGAATGAAAAGGAACGGCTGGAGGTGGATCAATGTAGCCGAGACCTTTGGGATGAGAGGCCAGCATAACAGTGCGATGAATGATGATCTGTTGGTAGGGAGAGTGGAGTGTGGAGCGGTAATAATATATCTCGACGTCGACCTTCAGCAGCGTGAATCGTCCTCCACCACCGACTGACTGAATGAAGATTCATCCGCCTTTGTTCGGGTGTGCTTGTGCGCACTACTGCTGCTCTCTCTCGTCCTTATTTTCTCTCCTTCGTTCGATAATCATACTACAACTATATGGAAACCTATATCGCAATAACAGCGCACAGAACTGAAGGGACATCTTCAAAAAACTCCGGACGGTACTTTAGGTATTTGGTTCGAAGATCACACCCGACAATACGGAACAGGCAACGCTTCTCTGCAATTCAACTGACACTATTCCCATTGCAGAAAATGTGCGACGTGATCGATATGACGCAAGCCAACAAATCTCCTGGGGCCAATTCCGTAGCGTTCTTCTAGGGTATGAAAAACGTGGTTTGTCACTGAGAAGCAAGCCTCAAAAAAAAGAAAATCCACCTCAAAGCCAAGGAAGGGTGCTTGACCCATTTAGGTTTCCAAAACCAGCTCTTGCAAAACACTTAAGTACTTATGTACTTTATATGGTTGGTTATTTGATATGGACCTGTGGTGCGATCCTCCTGACGAGTTGTTTCCCTCTCCCTGAGTGCTCAGGTCACGAATAAGGAGATTGGATCAATGTTTGTAAGTCTTTTTCGCCTAGTTTCCTGAGCGATCTCAACTCAACCTCTGACGTTTTTACAGATAGGTTGGAGCTCATCAAACTTGCGTGAAAGCTATTCCTCATTAGATTCTCACTTCTTAGCGCTCACTTTCGGCTTCTAGAAGTTCTTTAATCTCCGAGACTTTTCTAGAGCGTCGTTTTTGTACTACAACCCCTCAAACAAGGATTTGAGCTGCGTACAACTTCATTTTTTGGAATATTATTAGCTCCCGCTACTTGCTACTTGTTGAGTGGAGAACCTTTGCATACGTTTAAGCACCACCAAGTTAAAAAATCACCTATTCTTTTGCTTGCGGTTCAATGAGAAGAAATCGTGATAGGAGACGAATGGCCTTCCTATCGTGCTCCCAAACATCGGGTGGAGACATTGTGCGGCTAGCCCGGCAATTGAGTTTCGAACTCGACGCTCGGGAGATTGCTGTATTACAATTAGAGTATGTTCCCACATGTTTGTTTGCTTTTTTCTTCTCTGGTTACTAGTTGTAACTAGAGTACTTGCTTTGTGCTAAGTACTGTACATATACAGAGACGTCGTCGTCGTGCTGCACGCACTCACATACACTGCTGACGCTGTCTGTGATATATACGCGCTGGCTGGTCTAACTGAAACAACATTTCCCCTAATATCTATTGGATTGAAATATAGCTCTAGAAATCTGGAACGAATGCCCGGCGATGCCGAGCATATGCGATAGTCCCGACTCTGGGGAACACTCCGAGACTGCATATGCGATACAGAAATAAGCTTAGAAGAATGCCGGACTTCGTACATTGAGGACCTGTCTATGGCAGCCTAGGCTCGGCATCCAAAGTTCATCACTCCCACGTTGACACAGCGCCGTACGTAGCGTCGTAGGTAGAATATAATATCTGTTTGTCTGTGATCCGCCAGGACATGCTCGAAGCATTGCCCCGAATGTGATCGACAACTAGGATCTAGCGAACTGCAGTGACCGTTAGCTGTTCAACAGTCGAGAGGCAGACAGACATCCGCGTTAGCGAAGGCTCATGGCAAGGTGAATTGTGACCATTAACTGTCGTTCTTGAACGGAACCGCTCCTGCAGGCGTCAATAGAGTGCCTCCACATTGACATACAGGGAAGGGCACCGAATTAATGAACAACACCTGACTCTGTACATAAACTTCCCACTTACAGCAACCAATTTACGAATAGTGGATGCCGAATTTTCATTACCATAAGAATTGGACAAAAGCAAATTCTAGAATCTAGAATAGATGTACTCTGCATTATTGCAAATGAGTACTCACCGCTACATCATATATAGCATTAACTACTCCCCAAACCTGAATTCAAAGATATGCACCTGCTTACCGAGTAGTTAGGTAGTATATGTGACGATCTCAACAACCTGAATTTTGAGTACCTGGAAACATAATATCCATATAGATATAGAGTAGAGTAGAATAGATTACGTACATTCTTACCTATTTCCATTGATCGACAGAAGAGGGAGAAACTTGATGATGCTAGATATTATTTCACGACAAATGGTTTTTTAATGTGGCTTGTATTAATTGTGATTGTTTTGAATCGGAATGTTAGGGCTGACTGAGATTTTGTGCCTGACAATGGGCGCATCAGTTGGTTTGGTCTTCCTAGGAATGCATATGGGAGGTGGATCTCCTCATAGAGCAGCGAGACTTCGGAAACTTTAGGATTGCATCATTATACTGTACTTACTGTGACGCCCAAGGCCATGCGAATACACGGATAGAATGACGGATCTTCCATTTTTTCTGTCTATATTGGCGCGTTCAGAAAGGTTACTGGATGGGCTTCTTTCCGATTAATATATGTATCTGTTGACTTCTTAATCTATTAGAGCTTTCCAGTTTACTCCGTCGTGAATTATTGGCAATTTCGGGATGTCAATTCCTTTAATCGAATGTAGGATAAATGGGCGATATGAGGACTACTAGACATGGGTACTTCTCGATTTATGATTTTGGTGCATCTGCAGTAGAGTAGAAGAATTAAAAGGATGCCGACCATAGTAGCGATAATTTGGTGTACATTTTCTCTACTGTTGATACATGCATACCTCTCCGTTCGCAGGTAGCACTCGTGCATAGCAGACCAAATGTCTACCGTTTACGCTGGCTGACTTATTCATCTACCAACAACGAAACCAGATGAACCCAATCCGAGCTACAGAATAAACTCTCAGGAGAAAAACCCCTCCTTCATCTAATTTTCCTTTCCTCATGACTGATTGTGTCAATATTTTCGTGGGCGATTCGACATTGCTGATTCGCTTTTGGACTCACGCATCAACCCTAACCCCAACCCAGCCATGACTAACCTGTCAACTACCCCTCACATTTAACTTTTCCGCCCCACCAACCAACGCTTTTTTCTCCTCTCTGTTATCCACCCCCCAATTCAACCTCGTGTTATCACACACAACCGCAAAAATGTCGTTCGGCAAGCTCTACTCGTATCCTGTATGTATATCTTGTCCTTTTTCTTCGTCACTATCATCACTGTCGAGTCGTTTCCTGGGGTGGCAGGGGTGGCATTGAGATGGCACTTCAATCTGGGAAGGACAAAATTCTGACTTTAATTTCCTAGAGCAACGCCCGCACTACTTCCTTATTGGTTGTGGCAAAGACGAACAAACTCGATGTTGAGTTGGTCCACGAGGAGCCTGCCAAAGGCGTTAGCGCGGAGTACTTGAAGATCAACCCTCAGGGCAAGGTTCCCACTTTCCAGGGTGCTGATGGCTTCGTTCTAAATGAGTGCATTGCCATTGCTATCTACTGTAAGCGATCCTATCTGAATGCATAGATAGATGACGATCCAACGTTTCGTTATTTCAACCATAGTATTCGTTTATTAGAGCTAATATCTGCTATTAGTCACTGCCCAAAACGAGAAGACTACGCTTTTGGGGAAGACTAAACAAGATTATGCCTCGATTCTGAGATGGATATCCTTCGCAAACACCGAGATCTTACCGCCCTTGGGCTCCTGGTTCCTACCTTTGATCGGCCGTAATCCCTACAACAAGAAGAACGTCGAGGTTGCTCAGGAGCAGGTTCTTAAGGCCATCAAAATCCTCGAGGACCACTTGGCTTTGAACACTTTTTTTGTTGGCGAGAGAATGTCTCTTGCAGACATCTTTGCAGCGTCCATTGTTGGCAGAGGGTTCCAGTTTGTATGTCTTCACACATGATATTTGACATTGTTCGAGTTCTAACTCTGCGTAGGTGTTTGACAAGGAATTCCGATCTAAGTACCCCAACGTCACTCGTTGGTACGATCTTATCGCCAACCAGGACACGTACAAGGATGTTGCCGGAGAGGTTAAGTACATCGATGAGGCTGTCAAGTACACGCCCCCCAAGAAGGAGCCTAAGCCTGCTGCTGCCCCCAAACCCAAGGCTGCCCCTAAGCCGCAGGAGGATGATGACGATGAGCCCGCTCCCGAGGCACCCAAGGCCAAGCACCCTCTCGAGGCCCTGGGAAAGCCTACTCTTGCTTTGGATGACTGGAAGAGGAAGTACTCTAACGCAGATACCCGCGCTGAAGCCCTTCCATGGTTCTGGGAGAACAACAAGCCGGAAGAGTACTCCCTATGGAGGGTTGACTACAAGTACAATGACGAACTTACCCTCACTTTCATGAGTTCCAACTTGATTGGCGGCTTCTTCGCGCGATTGGAGGCATCGCGCAAGTACATCTTCGGATCGATGTCGTGAGTACCAAGAATTCCTTGCGCAATGGCATCCTAGTATTAACCGAATTCACAGTGTTTATGGAGAGAGCAACGATTCCGTCATCAGCGGAGCGTTCCTTATTCGCGGGCAAGAGTTCCAGCCTGCTTTTGATGTAGGCTAAGCTGCAATCTTTTTATTGTATGCCATATGCTAATTGAGCTAGGTTGCTCCTGATTGGGAGTCTTACAGCTTTGTTAAGCTTGACCCCTCCAAACCCGAGGACAAAACCTTTATCGAGGATGCTTGGGCTTGGGATAAACCCTTGACTGTTGGTGACAAGGTATGATTTGCGTCCTTACTTCGCTACTTAAGTAGTTATACCACTGACCCCAAAACAACTAGACCTACCAGCACGCCGATGGTAAGGTGTTCAAGTAAATGTTTGGAAACGGAAGCATTTGTTCAAAAAAAGCGATATGGGTTGGTTGAATTACCTTGAGACGGGGCATTGTCGTAGAATACGAATGATGAATTTATTTTTTCGGGTTAGCTGCATGGTGCAGCTCATCTACCATCCATCATGTGCTTTTTGCGTTTGTGTCCATGACCGTCAGGCCCTTTGCGGCAACAGGTAAAATTGATCGGCATGGCTCTAACGATGTTGGGCAACGGCCGCACGACTTGTGCGAGTGACATAAGTAGGAAACCAAACGCAGTTATGTGACCCAAAAGGTAGACTAGACAGCTCCAGAATGTGGCACAGACTATTACGACATAATGAGGGACGAACACCTGAATGAAACAACCAGCCGTCGAATTGCTATACTTCTCGTCTTGCCCAAGGCATGTTCTTGCGCTCTTTTTGTGTCTTTCGTTTCTGCTTCCTGGCAATGGTACTCTCCAGCTGTTTCTCGGATAATTCCGAAAACCTGTCTTCCAGCACAAGCCTTTTGAGAGTAGCTAAGATATACAATCAGCACAAAGCAATCATACAAAAATGATGTAGTAGACTTACATTCCTTCGGGTAGAATGGCTTCTTTCCTTGCTTGACCAATTCTCGCTCTTTCTTCTTATGTTCTCTGAGGACCTGTTGTAATCTATCCTTATTCTGTTGCGACTGCTTCTGGGATTCCTACAATTCACCAAGAAAATCCGTCGGATTAAATCCCTGCAGCCACAAAAAGAATGTACTGGTGAGGATTTATATACCATAGACTTGAGCTTCTTTGCAAGTTGCTCACTCTTCCTTTCATCCTTGGTTTTTTTTATCTCTTCTTTTAACATCCTCATCTCATCGTTCCGGTAATCCTCGAGGAACGAGTAATTTTTACGAAATAAATGTTCATCGTATCTAGAGTTGACGGCTGTGTCAAACCGGGGGTCACGCGCCTTCTGGCGTGTAATAGGCTCTACAACTTCTCGTTTTCGAGTTACGGTGCGCTTGGAGGAAATCTCTTGGGGTGCATTCTTCGAGACTCGTGAATGACTTTCTTTTTCTTTCTTATTGGCAAATTTTTGGTGATTGTTGGAGTGAGTGGTGGGTTTTTTTTGGGAAGCAGCCTTCCGTTGGGTTTTTGCGAGGGAAGCTTGCGCTTTTGCGAGAGCGGCGAAGGAGATTTGCGATAATGCTGTGCGGCTATTGTCCTGAGCGCCTCGTTAGTTATCAAGGCGTTTTGGCGGTGAAGCATAGTGTTACCTCTTCCACTTCTTCATCCTCCTCGCTTTCCTCTTCACCTTCATCCTGTTCTTCAGCTTCGGAATCAGATCTTGCGTCACTTATCTCTTCGTCCTCATCATGACTGGCGCTGTTAGAATAATGTGTGCCGTGCTTTGGTGCTCTGGAGGTGCGGTATTCTTCCACGTCGCTGTCGTCATCGTTCACTTGGGGTCGTGCCCGCCGGATTGGATTCATTATATGGTTGTAGTGAAGTAATATTAACTGTGGTAGTAGTTGCGGTCGGTATTGGGTTGTAGTTGTGGCTTATAGTGGCACCCAATTTGAGTTGGGTTAGGCTTAAAAGTTCAAAAATTGGGAGATCCCGACTTTGAAATCGTTATGATAAGCCACCACCAAACGATTCAAATTCACAAGTGCGTCCCTCACAACCTGGATTCCTGTTGAGCGCATTTTGTTGTGGTGTTGAGGTAGGGGTGGAAATTTGGACGAATTGCTAGGATGTGGATCACTTTGTATACACCATAGATGATCCTTCCAGGGGTGTTACCTATCGAATGTACAGCATCCTACGCCACATACCTTGTTGTGGGCAACACTTCGGCACAACTATCACTGCATCCTACGGTCTCTCTACCATGGCTCGTTCAAGGACGAGACACTCACACCGCCGCCGCGACGATGAACAATCCCAGAGGAGAAGCAGAAGCCCCCGGCAAGACTCGTACCTCCCCGCACGAAGAAGAAACGATTTGTCGGCAGGAGGGGACACGGGGGCGCAAGCAGGAGGAGGTGCGGGGACGTGGGCGGGGAGAGCGCAAGAAGTAGCAGCTGGAGGGGGCGCCGGGTGGGAAGGAGGAGGAACAAGAGGAGGGGGATGGTCAAGAGGAGGACCAACAGGAGAAGGGGGAGGGGCCTCGTCGTCACGATATGCGCCTTATCCATCACCATCTGCAAACTCGCGGCGATATGGTACAGATTCCTACCGACCCTCTCGCTCAGCTCGACCCTTTCGGAGAGATGACAATTATACTGGTGGATTCGAAGGCTTGAATACGCACCGGAGCTTCAACAATTGCGGCAATAATGGTCGCTATCAACCACCTACTGCATCAACTTCTTCACGTTATCATCTAGCGCCATCTCGGGAGAGGCGTCCTCCTCTTCCTTCTTCCGCTTCTTCGCGCAGTTTCGACCGACGTCATCACACCTCCCTCCAACCTTCGGCCGTGAACAATTCATTTCTCAATGACCAGGATGTCAATTATGATAGTAATACAAGACCACTTGTCGAACCACTTGTTATAGATGTCCCGTCACCGCCGTCACCTCCGCCACGCAAAGTCAAAGCCAAAAAAGCCAAAAAAGCCAAAAAAGCCAAAAAAGCCAAAAAAGCGAAAGCCAAAGCCAAAGCCAATGATGAAGCCAATGATGAAGCCAATGATGGAGCTAAAGACAAAAGACCCAAAGATAAAGACAAATTCAAATCCAAACCTCGGTGGGATCAGTCAACACTAGGACCTGTTGCGCCCGTTCCTTCGGAAATCTATCTGGAGAAATCTTTGAAGCCATCCACTAGGCTCTCACTGCCCGCACAATTGCTTGTGATACTGGATCTCAACGGAACTCTGCTTTATCGGACCAAGGGTAGAAGTGCTGCTGGATCGTCGTTGACCCCTACCCTACGTCCCGGGCTCCGAGAGTTCCTAGCTTATCTACTCAGCAATTTCAAAGTCATGATATGGACTTCTGCCCGGCCCGAAAATGCAGCTCGGATGGTTAATGCCGCCTTCAAAGAGGACGAGAAGGGAAAGTTGTTGGCGGTTTGGGGGCGGGATACTCTCGGTTTAACTCAAGCGCAGTACAATGCCAAAGTTCAGGTCTACAAGGTATTGAGCCGGATCTGGGAGGGAGAATTCATGGTATACCATCCTGATCAGCCGGATTCGATTGTTTTTGACCAGACGAACACTGTGCTCTTTGACGACTCAACTGAGAAGGCCGTGGGACATCCATACAACCATGTTCATATACCCGAATTTTTGGCTACGAAAGATCAAATCAAGTCGGATGCCGTGCTGCGTCAATGCATCGACTATTTAGAAGAAGTGAAATGGCAATCCAATGTATCCGAGTTTATCCGCCAGCATCCGTTCGTGTATACACCAGCAGAGACAATTGGAGGGGTCATTAATAAGGAAACGGAAGGAGAAACGTCTTTCTAAGACGAGAAGGCGGCGGACGATGACAATCCACAATTGAGTCTACTTTTTTTTTTGCTTGTACCTATGTATACCCCGAGATAAATGCTATTGGTTTTTAGGTTGTAAATGTCACTAAAGTTTGTACTACTAATAAATTCGGTACTGTTATGCTCGCCAATTGACATGTACTTCATCCGTTCTGGCGGACTGTTAGCCCATACTCTATAGTTTGATGTATTGATGTCGGAGTAGATCTTACCTAAACCTTTGGGTACATGTGGATTCTTGAAGTGGTGTTGTAAACCCAGTTTTATATGCGAGCAATCCAGCATGAGCTATCATTATGCCATTGTCGATGCAAAATCTCTCATCAGTGGCATACACGCTGCCTCCGCGATCTCTTGCCATCAGGCCCATCATCTCCTGTAGTCTTTCGTTGCATCCCACACCCCCTACAATCAGCACCTGGGAAGACCCAACATGTGCCATAGCACGCTCCGTAATCTCAACAAGCATCGAGAAAACTGTCTCCTGTAGCGTAAAACATAGGTCCTCCCTTGTCACAACTTCATCGCCTTCAGCGTTCATCAGCGGCCTCGGCTGCCCGGAAAGAAGTTGTGTAGCCAATTGATCTACCACCGCAAGAATCCCGGAGAAAGAGCAGTCCATTCCTTTGACGGCATACGGTAAGTCGAGGAGGTTCTTTCCCTTTTTCGCCATCTGCTCAATATTATAGCCTGGCGCTGGGTCATTTGAGATTTGTAGAGTCCGCGCAAACCGATCGAGACAATTCCCGACTGCGATATCAAGGGCTTCGCCAAAGATCCGATACCTTTATCCTTGAATATCGGTTCAGCTCTTCGCACAAAATCTTGGGGAGCGAGCGCCGGGTTGCGTCACCTCTGTTCAGCATAAGCAATCACCTGCGTGTTCCCCCCAGAAACATAAAGCACCACCGGATTATCGGCACCCGTAATTTCCCGTCCCATCTCGATATGGCCGATGCAATGGTTCACGCCAACCAACGGTTTGTTCCACAGCAGACTCAGACAGCGTGCGGCGACTGCGACGGATTGTAGTGGCGCTCCCATTCCCGGACCTTTGGTATAGCATATACAGTCGATATCCGAGATCTTTGTGTGCGACTCTTTAAGAGCGCGCTTTATGAGGGCTACAACCCAGCTGCGGTGGTGTTTGGCGGTATCTTTGGGGAGGAACCCTTCGCCGGGTGGAGAGATGTAGGTGTGGCGGATGTTGGAGAGTATTTCGGCAGAGCCATTTGGGAGATGACGGATTAGACCGACGCCAAGTTTGTTGGCGGAACCTTCAAGTCCGAGAGCAATCATGGCTGATGGATTAAACGGTGATAGAGAATGTGTGATGAGGTTTGAGAAAGAGGATAGTGGGGTCAAGACTTGGCGGATCGCATCGCAATCAATGCACATCCTCTTTCATGTGATAGAGGGTCAAACAGCAAACAAACCTTAAACCCCCCCTCTTTCCCATCTTTTTCCACCAGGCTCGCAAGCCCGCCAAACGGAGAAAGTTTATGCAAGACCTTGGTTTTAGTACAATTTTAATGGAAGGCAGGGCTCTCCAAGATGGCCAAGGCCTCAGGCAGTTCAAGCTCCACAGAATAGAGGGGGGAAATACTTGTGGTGAGAATAAGTCCTCAGACACCCGCAATCTCTTAGTCAGCAGATTCAAACAAAAAGTAATTCAACAAGGGAGGAATTCTCTCCGTTGAGCTACCTATTTGAGCCTGTTTGTTGGTGTCATTGTTGTGGTTGTTCTGTCACCTCCGGTATGCGCTTGCCCAAGGACTTATTCTCGACGCAAGTATCTGCTAAAATGACCTAAACGTTTACAAAGAAATAACAATGACTTGTATGCCTTATTATTGTGTATAGAGTTGATGGGGTTCTGGAACATGTCCCCCTCAGTGGAATTCGAATGAAATGAATTATATAATAATAGGCTCCACCGAGTAAACACCAGACAATTGGTCCTGTAGCTTCTCGCACCATTCGAGTCTATCGCCTCCCAGGCTGTATCGATACTCTTCATTTTTTGGCAATATCATCAATGAATTGCTTGACAAGCGCCTGCAAAAGATTAGCGTTCCAATTCTAGACTAACAGGAGGAACAAATACATACCTGCATATCCGTAGCAGCCTCAATCCCCGCCTCCAAAACTTCTTGGTGATTCGCCTTTCCAACCTCCAGAACCTTGTTCAAGTCGTCTTCACGGACGTTCTCCACTAGCAAAGAATCTCCTCTCGGCCCAGCTTCTAGTACAGCACAATTTGTCACCAAGCTCATCGCCAGAACTCGAAGCCCGGCGTGCCTAGCAACACAGATCTCGGGAACAGTTGACATTCCGACCACATCTGCTCCCAGAATCTGTAGCATTCGACATTCTGCACGGGTTTCAAAAGTTGGACCCGATACAAACGCATATACTCCCTCTCTCAGTTTCCTGGAAGAACTGACACCCTCTAACTTCCGATAGGCAAGGTGAGCAACTCTCCGGAATTCAAGATCATAGGCGTCTGAGAGCGCAGGGAAGCGAGTACCAAAGCCTTCCTCGTTGGGGCCGCGGAGAGGGTGGTTTCCGGCTAAACCGGGGATATTCAAATGCTGTACAGCAAGGACTGGTTAGAAAGCCTGGGAATATAATGAAGAAAGAGTGTATGTATTGTACGTCATTGATTATCATAATATCACCCACGCGGTATTCTGGGTTCAGTCCTCCGGCTGCATTGGTAACAATGATGGATGTAATACCAAGAAGTTTCATGACTCTGGTTGGAAATGTGACTTTTTCGATGGAGCGACCTTCGTAGAAACTTAACGTTTATTAGAACCAATCTTTGCGTGAAATCAGATATCACGTACTGTGCACGACCAACCATCACGACGACTGGTGTCTTCTCCCCTAGGAATCCAAAAACGAGTTTACCAGCATGCCCAACGACTTTCTAGAGGTCAGTAAGCATTATCAATAGGGACTCAAGAATCTAACCTGTAGACTGCGGAAATTCTGGTATATCGGAATACGGAATCGCAAATTGAGAGGACGCCTCAAGTGTATCCACAAGACCCCCTAGACCCGAACCACAGATAATTCCCACTTCAGGATTCTTCAGGTCGTAGGGTACACGCTGCTGAATGTACGAAGCTGCCTGCTGGGCGAGCTCGAATATCGTAGTTCGTTCTTGAATTTCAGGCATGTTTATTGACGCTGGTGATGTTACTGTGTTGTCTGGAGCTATACCTAATGAGAGAGTAAGGTATACGAAGTACCCTTATAGCGGCATGCGGAGGTATCCGAACTGCGGAGTGTTACCCACCCCACCATATGGACATTAGGTGGATCTCCAGCTTCGTGCAATCAATAACAGCAGACAGATATCCACCAAAGCAATAGACAACAACACTATGAGCCGAATATAATGATGCCAACTCTACAAACAGTTTCCGACAAGTTCGACAAGTTCCAAGTAGCTCGACTGATCCAACTCCGCCGACTTCAACCCTAGCCCACACACAATCATCCTCCCTTCGTCTTTATTCCTCGTCGTGATTATCGAAGCAATCTGTACAGCAAGCAACTGACTAGCGGCTTCGCGCTCTGGAACTGTTCCACCAAGTAGCGTGGTAGGGGTGAGATGAGTGAGTGGGAGAAGTGAATCGTCGTTGGTCTCAGGTGCGGCAGCTATCACACGATTCGCGGAATCGAGTGGGACATGAAACTGCGCAAAACACACTTTTCAGCGCTCGAAACCGATAGAAAATTAATATATTCATATATACCCATTGCGCCAATCTTCCGTCCTGAGTTATTGTGATGAGAATCTTATCAGCAAACCCAACAATCATTGCCACCGTGGGAACATCCTTCACAAATCCGGCAGCCCTCTTGGTTGTAGCCGGATATCCGGTGGCGACGATAGAGTCCATACTGATACTGCGGAGAACGAGGGCTGTTGCCAACACCGAGACCACTTAAGTTGGAGATTATCTCAACTGGCTGAGACCCTGTGCGTAGATCTACCTAAGCGGCTAGCCCCACTTGGCAAAAGCCTCGAGATGCTAAAAAACTCTATCCGAACTTCAACTTCAAAATCTTCTCCCTCCACCACCACCAGCGAATTCGCCTTTAATATGCCACCGAGAAATTTTAAACCAACGCGAGAGCGCAAACAGCGACGGCGCGACAAGAACCGCGAACAAAACGGTCTAGATGTCAATGTCGATGGCTCAATCCCCGGCCCGGACGAGCGCTCAAATGCAGTCGCAGACTCGAACACAGAAATTGTGGTTCCTCTCACGGCAGCTGAGAAGGCGGAAAATTGGCGGCAGCAGCTGAAGGGGGAGTTGAAAGTGGCGCAGCCAAAAATGTCAGCAAAGAAGCAGAAACGCTTCAACAAATACATTGAGACAAAGCTCAAGAAGGAGGAAACGGCGGCCATCTTGGAGAAACTTGCAGAAACTAGTGTGGATACAAGATTATTTGCTAGTACCAAGAATATCGGTGCATCAAGGGAGTCGAAGAAACAGCAAATCAAGCGCGCGCTGTTGGAAGAACAAGCTGGGATAAATCTAGATAAAAACAGGGCGATACTGTACGAGGAACGTCGAGTTCCGGAGATGCAAGAGATTCAGAATGAAAACTTAGACCAACACATGCTGGACGAGCCTGCGGATGAGGATGCAATTGAGACAAAACAACAGCCGCAGGAACACACCAAATCGGCGCATCCATTTATGATTGGTGTAATTCTAGGCTCAGGTCTTAAGAGGCGGCTGGACGGCGGAGAGGACGGGCAGCCTATGATAAAACGTATCAAGAAGAACCGAAAACCTAGAAAGGAGCCAGTACTCGTTGTAAACGAACCAGTGGAATCGACCGATGAGGATATGCCAACGAACGATGACGAGAGCAGTTCTGGGGATAGTTGGGACGGGGAAGGAGAGGAATGGAATGGCTTTTCTGAGGCTGAGGGGACCGGTAATGACTCTTCGTCGTCAGAAGACTCCGATTCACAGGACGGCAGTGACGACAGTAGTGAAAGCGGGGAGGAGGAGGTTGTCGATCGGTTAAAACGGGGACAGTCTGGAAAGGCTAATGCCTTCAAAGAATGGGCACTGGCACAGAGGAGGATCACTGTTGATGGAGATACCAGTGTTACCAAGTCTAATATAGAGACTTCAATTGAGCTAAAGTCTACAATTGTTCATGTTCCCCGAAGACGTGAAGAAGATATGACGCCTCCGCCGGAAGAGTTAATGGTATCACAAACGGATAGAAAGGTATCCGTTGGTGCCCTAGTACTCGCTGAACCCCAAGGCTGAATCTAAGTTTATAGGTTCACTATGTGACTATACCCCGTTCCGAGGATATTCAAACTTCCCGCCTTGCCCTTCCAGTTGTAGCAGAAGAACAGCGTATTATGGAAGCAATCCACAGTCACTCTTGCGTAGTCATCTGCGGTGAGACCGGTTCCGGTAAAACAACGCAGATTCCACAATTCCTTTACGAAGCAGGATACGGATCGCCAGGTAGCCCTACACCTGGACTCATTGGTGTGACACAGCCCCGTCGAGTTGCAGCAGTATCTATGGCAAGTCGCGTTGGCACGGAGTTGGGTTCCGGTGGCAACGAGAAAGTGTCCTATCAAATCCGATTTGACGGGACTGTTGGGCCGAAAACTGCCATTAAGTTCATGACGGACGGTGTTCTGCTCAGAGAATTGGCAGATGACTTTCTTTTAAGGAAGTACTCGGCCATTATAATTGACGAGGCGCACGAAAGAAGCATTAACACAGATATCTTGATTGGTGTGATGAGTCGAGTTGTGCGTCTGCGGGAGAACATGGGGAAACAGGACGGCGAGACCAAGGTTAGTATGAGTAGATCACTCTGGAGAAAATAAACGCTGATTACCTTAAAGCCTCTGAAACTGATCATTATGTCCGCAACCTTGAGAGTCTCCGATTTTGTAGGAAATCAGACATTATTCATCAATCCTCCGCCATTACTCCAGGTGGACGCTAGACAGCATCCTGTAACCATACACTTCTCTAGGCGAACGGCTTCAGATTATGTGGAAGAAGCTTTCAAGAAAGTTTGCCGGATAAACAGACGACTTCCGGCAGGGGGTGAGTTCTCCGATATCAAGGCTCTAGTGAGGAATGATGCTGAATTATTACTAGGAATCCTTGTGTTCTTGACTGGACAGAATGAGATTTTAACGCTTCTAAAGAGGTTGAAACAGGCGTTTCCTATCAAAACAAAGCAACAAAGCAAGCGTGCTGACAGCAGCTCCCAGTCTCAAGTAAAGGTGCTGGCTAGCGAAGGTGTATCTCCTCCATTTACATGGTCTACCACAAACTAATATGTCTTTAGCAATTGTGGAGATAGAAGACGTAGAGCTAGGGGAAGACGCCGCGCATGTAATAAGATATGGTGAAGAAGACTCCATCTCCGACGACGAGGATCAGGACCTAGGAGAAGAAATGGGTTATGTGGATGTCGAATACCCTCTACACGTTCTGCCTCTTTACTCTCTTCTCCCAACAAAAGAACAGCTGAGGGTCTTCGAAGACCCACCAGCAGGTGCTCGCCTCTGTGTTCTTGCTACCAATGTTGCGGAGACGTCTTTGACGATACCTGGTATGCGATATGTCGTCGACTGCGGAAGATCCAAGGAGAGAAATTACGACAAAATTACGGGCGTCCAAAGTTTCAATATTCAGTGGACAAGCAAAGCTAGCGCCTCACAGCGTGCTGGTCGAGCCGGAAGAACAGGGCCTGGCCATTGCTATCGATTATACTCCAGTGCGGTGTATGAAACGGATTTCGAAAAATTTGCGAAGCCAGAGTTATTGCGGATGCCGATTGAAGGTAGAAAGATTTCCTCCACTATCAAGGCTTCCAGCTGACAGTCCCACAGGCGTGGTCTTACAAATGAAAGCAATGAACATCGATACTATTGTGAACTTCCCTTTCCCAACACCACAGGATCGAGAAAGTTTGCACAAGGCTGAAAAGGTTAGTGTTTAGCAACTGATCTTGGTACCGAAAACTGCTGATACGTGGTAGTTGTTGGGCTATTTGCGTGCAATTGCCGCTGATGGCGCCCTTACTGAGTTGGGCCGTACCATGAACCTTTTCCCCCTCTCTCCTCGTTTCGCCAAAATCCTCATGATCGGTCAGCAGCACAAGTGTCTGCCGTATGTCATTGCTATAGTCTCGGCATTATCAGTTGGAGATATTTTTGTTCCGGAACAGCAACTCGGCTTTAATGACAATGAGGAAGACGATGAAGTGCCTACGAATGAAATATACACTATCAGAGACGCGAAATCGAAGTTGCACAGTAACTACTATCGTGCACACGCGAACTTTGCTTCGTTGGACGCAGAAAGTGACGCAATAAAGTTGCTGTCAGTGGTGTGTGCTTTCGAGTATGAGAAAAACCTTGCAGACTTCTGCACTAGGAATTTCATCCGACTGAAGGCAATGGAAGAGACGAGAAAGCTCAGGCAGCAAATAACTAACATTGTCATGGCAAATTGTCCAGGAGTGTTACCAAAATTTGAAGCTAAACTGTCCCCTCCGTCTAAGTTACAGGTACTTTAGATCCCGCAGTCCTTTGGTCAATTTCTAATCAGGTTTGTAGGTCAAAGCTTTGAAGCAGATAGTTGCAGCAGGGTTTATAGACAACGTCGCTATCCGTGCTGACTTGCTCCCAAATTCGGATTTCAAGCTCAACAACATCAAGATGGCTACCCAGATACCCTATATTACCTTGTTTCCTTCCAGCGCTCAGCCATCGGTCGAGATTGAAGATCGATCTACATTCCTCCATCAGAGCTCTGTGTTGGCGTCGCAAAATGCAAAGCCAGAGTATGTGATATACAGTGAGCTCACTCAATCGAGCTCTGGCAGCGGAAGGATATGGATGAAGCCTTTGACGACAATTAAAGGTAGCCAGTTGGCAACCCTTGCGGAGGGGACGCCGTTAATCACATACTCGAAGCCGTTGGAATCGAAGCCGCCCAGGATATTACCTGATTCCGGCGGAAAACGAAGAGAGGTCTGGGTTGTACCAAGGGTTGGTGCAGCTATTGGTAAGAGTGGGCTGGGATGGTCGCTGCCGCCCCAAAGAATTTTTCAGAAGCGTGAGGGAATTTCACAGAAGTGGGTCAAGGAGTGATACTGTATACGATGTTGTATGAATAAATTAGTATTGGGCGCAGTGATAACAAAAGACAAGGACCAGATATTTGAGAAGCACTCTGAAACAAGACCCATTGATTCTCCAGGAAGCAAGGAATAAGTGTGAATGATACATGATGTTTACAGGGTGCCCGCAGCTCATTGTCACGATATCCAAGTCCTGGGTGGAGTTTGTTATTCCCAATCTTTCTAGAAATCAATTATTCCAATCTAATTCGTCAAATTCCCTGAAACCACCCGCCGTCAGAGGTACAAAGCCAGTTAGCGGACAACCTGGTCTATTTCATGTGAAGGTTGAGGCTGAAGATTTCACTCAGAGACTTAACGTAGGCTACCCGGCACTCGGACATGACATGGTACTCGGAGACCATGGAAGCGCTTGTGCAACCACCAGCTCACAGCCTTTTCTACCCCGCTCATGGTGCAAATTTTTTCACAACAATGCCGCGCCCACCCATACTACCGAACATCAAGAACGATATCATTTGCGAAGATCAAATTCAGCATGCTTTGCAGAAACGACATCAGGAAGGCACCTCCTTTCACATACTTGAGAAAGAATATGGAATTCCCAAGGCAACTCTTGCAGACTGTGCACTGGGTGGTGTAACTCACAAGGAAGCCCATGCAAAGGAACAAAAGTTATCTCCTGCAGATGAAAGAGCTCTTGAGCAATGGTGTCAACAATTAAATGATTGGGGCTTTTCTCCATGTATAGATTCATTAAGAGCAATGGCTACTTTACTTGCCAAGAAACATGTAGACTGTGAATACAATTCCAACCTAGTGCATCTTGGGCAACACTGGGTTGCAAATTTTCTCAAGCGACATCCAAAGCTAGCAGCAAAGTATTGTACCAGACTTGATTGTCAGTGTGCATTTGCCAATCATCCTCCTACCCTACAAGACTACTTTTGGAAGCTTGAACATTTTATTCGAAAATACAATTTTCTGCCAGAAGATATGTATAATATGGATGCAAAGGGGTTCATCATTGGTTACTTCTCTAAAGCGAAGGTTATTTGCTGGGCAGGTTGAAGGCCACCACAAGTTACCTATGACAGAATATGAGAAATGCGTAAAGTAATTGAATGTTGTATTGCTGGCCAGTTTATGCTCCTATCCTTTGTGATATACCAAGGCAGTGGTCACTATATGGGCTGGCATTCGGAATCCAGTGATTCTGGTACTGTCTGTGCATATTCCAAGAATGGCTGGACAGATGATATTCTTGGATTAGCTTGGTTGAAGGAATTTGATATGTGGACAAATCTTCATGCTGGATATCAACTACGGTTCCTGATACCAGATGGACACCAGTCCCATGTGATCTTGGGGTTCTGCAAATATGCTTTAGCAAATAAGATTGTCCTGATGTGCTTTCCAGTACACTCAACTCATCTTCTGCAACCTTTTGATGTTGGCCTTTTTTTTCCACTACAACAAGACTATGGTACGGCCGCTGACAATCATATGCGAGAAACAAGGACTGGAGTTGTAAAAGGAACCTTTTGGAAATTTTATTCTGCAGCTAGAATACAAGCATATACTCTTTCCAATATCCAATCCACCTGGCGAACCGCTGGTATTCATCCATTTTGCCCTGATGCTATTATATCAAAACTACCACCTGAACCAGGTCACAGTACACTTACTGCCAACTATGCAGTACCACTTATTACCTGTACCCCAAGAAATAGAAGAGAAGTGCGTCAGCATAAACATGCTGCCATTAGTATAGTCTAGTTTGGGAATACAGAGAGTGCTATTTTTGTACTGCGCCGGCTTGCACATGTAGCAGAAACTTCACTCTCTACAGCGAAGATAAAATCTATTGAAATTGATGATATTAGGCGACGGTATGCTGGCAAAAAAGCAGCCAAATCTGATAGATGGGAAATTTCCAAGGTGAGAGTCATTACTGGAAAGGATCTGATGATATTGAGGGACCAGTGGGAAAAGAAGGTTCAGTTGGCTGCAGAGAAGGCTGTGAAAAATGCGGCTAAAAAAGCGAAGTCTGAGTCTACAAAAGCTTCTGCTACAACACCTAAAGTACTTATTACCTTTCTTATATTTCATAAGTATATACTTACATTACTCAAAAAGAGGTTATAATAGTTGTACCTTCGGATGATACACAGAATGGAAGCAAAGATTCATTTGAATCTGTAGTTGACAGTGAGGATTTCTTGTTTGAATTTTCTACAGTTACAACTGGCTATTCTCAATATCCTTCTATATTAGTAGTACTAAATACTTCTTCAAATCCCAACCATCATTTGCCTGATAGATCTCTGGGTATGTCTCTGCGAAATCGCCAGCCAAAATAAGTACAGTTGCGAAAGATTTGGTTGTGGTTGCGGAGTAGGAGTGGAGTAGTTGCAGCGGGTGGAAATGGAGGTTCTTGTGGGAGTTAGCTTGCTTCTGGTAATAGAGAGTTTGGATTTCATCTACTGGAGTCTTTGTAACTGTGTATACTCACCTCCTTTCAAGTTCAAAATCAATTCAAGTGTTTGTTGTGGAGATATGGTGGGGTAGACAATTGGTATTTATATGCGAATGAGTGTCTGACAACCATATAATGTCCGACAGCCGGGCAGCCTATGTTAGCTACTGAGAGCTAGACCTGCTAACTTTCTATCTATGTATGGGTGCCAAGGGCACTTGCACTGATTCCAGAGAGTTCTGGAAATGAAATATTTAATAGATTGACCCCACCATCATCTGGGTGCGAACCCTGATATAGTCGAGGACATTGGGTGAAGACACACTAGTGCTAAGATCTGTGACTTCGTAATGTAACAACATATCTCGAAATACATGTCCTCATGCCCAAAAGAACTACAACAAACAAGTGACATAAGGCAAATATCATTGAGAGAGTCAAGTATATAGTATTCCATGCTGCAGGGAAAAAGTTATTGTGAAATTGAAAATGTGACCAGGATCAACAAAGATATTGTGCAATATCAAACTAAGCTCTGGACCGAACACAATCAACTCAAGTGCACCACTTGCACTGAAGCTTTCTCCCATTAGCAATTCATTAAAAGACCCTCAGATAATAGTTCCCACGCAATACTTGCAAAGATTATACATTCCTCCCATCTAAATGTCCATCCCCATATGATTGGTATCTATTTGAGACACATGAATTTTTATCTGTATTTGTCGCAAGAAGCCATGGCTTGAAGCTGCAAATTACACAATAAGAATAAGATTGGCTTGAGGCAGATGACTCTGGAATAAAAAGGGGTGGTACAATGTGTTTTATATGGATGAGATAAAAACTCGAGGTGGAATACTTTGGACTATATTGGAACAAGTACCTGCATTACTGTAATTGGGATTTGTTACCACTGTTACTGCATTGTTATTGATTGTTATTGCTTTTACTATACTACTATCAGTATATTATTGCAGTTAAATTCAGCTGACAGAACACTACAAAATATTTGTATATGGTTTTTCAATTTGGAAGATAATATAGAAACATATAAGTATGATTTGTTACTGTGAGAATTGAATACATGTCCAAGTCGTTCCAATTTGTATTGATTTTAAAATTACTCATCTATTGAATATAAAATGGTAACAGTGTTATAGAATTTACATCTCTTGAAATTTACATAGTTCTAGAATGCAACTCTTATAATTACTTCCAAGTTATTCTAACCATGGCTGAAGGCATAATAGTGGGACATAATATTCGGTGGTAATTGACACTGGCCCAGGTATGGTGGACAGTGGCGACTCTGACAGTGGCTGACAACTTTGATTCAGGGTCACTCTGATACGATGGTGCAACTCTAATAGTGGCTAACAACTTTGATACAGGCTCACTCAGACATGTTGGTGTGATAGACAGCAATTTAACACTGACAACTCTGACAACTCTGACAATTCTGACAACAGCTTTGACAACAACACTGACAACAACTCTGACAACAACTGTGGTAACAACTTCGACATCAGTTTAGACTTTGACAAGCTGGTGTAGTGGACTGATGGTATTGAGTATATTATGTTGTATGTCTTCAATGATATATACTGGTTAATAAAATATTGGTTATCATTACTACCACTTGGCACAAGATACAAAAAAATGACAACTGATGACATTTAGAATCCATCATAATTTTTGTAGAATATTCCAATACATGATTATTCCATAATTGAAGTTTGGCTCAGCAGATAACAGATATTCTGATTCTTTACAGAATAAAAAGTTGTGATATATGCTGTACCATATTACCCTGCAATTTGCATTGGTTTTTTTGATGTTAATATGATCACTGAAATGAAAATAATACTATAACTTTGTAGTATCACCATTGTATTGTATGATGATTGATGATGGAGTGATGATTGGTGAATAATATAAAAGATAAAGCACGACGAAAATGAAATCAGGTTTCGAAAAAGAATGGAATCAGGTTTCAAACGAAGGCAAAAGCACAGTGAGAATGAAATCAGGTTTTGAACAGGAAACAACAGAATCGTGCAAATGCAATATACAAAGCAAGTGGGAGTTTGGAGGTATTATGGAATGAGTGAATCACTGTATATAAACCAGGCGTTTGGCCAAGGATAAGTTTCTTTCTTCACTGGTTCTCTCGTGTATAAAACAATCAATTAGGTTCGGCTTTCACTTCTTTTACATGTTGTGATTCTAGATCATATCTCTTGCAACGTAGCTACAGGCTACTCCGGAATCACTTGACCAACCTGCTTTCGGTTGTTATAACCCCTAGAACCCCGAGCCCTCAATCCTTGACAGGTAGTGCGATATTCTTATTGCCAAATTCCAATATTATTTTGTAGAGCTTGATCTTCTTGTATCAAGAATTGTCAATTTGATGGCTATGTCCATGCTATATCCCTATACATTTTGCTTTTCAGACTATGAGAGTATTATAATTGTTCTGCTGCTGTATAGGGACTGTGATGCTGGTTGCTATATGAATCTTTTGATGAAGTATCGATGATTTCTGGAATCCTGATGCTTAGATATCAGGATTGGTATCTGGATGCATTTGGAATACCGCAATATACCATGTCAGAGATTGAATGAGCTCTAATAAAGTAATGTCATTGGGATATGCCAGTGATGCAATTGTATTGCGCTTTTTCATTACATTATTGATTTGGGGGTTATAGCTTAGTATTGGTTTGTTGCATAAATGGGAGTTCACTATGAACAACCTGCTGTATATATCTCTCTTTGCTGGAAGTGGAACAGCTTCAATCATGTACCACAGAATGTTGACTCTCTACTTGATATAAAAGAGACAGGTTTTCCATTGCAATATCTGCAGAATATGATCAACCTTGTTCAATACATAATGATCATCTTTAATAAGGTTTTTGTATACTGCTTCAGATATTTTTGTATTATTATTATTAACAGAATCCATTTGTTGAATACATTTGATATTGTGAAATAGGAAATAGATTTTGGGGAATTTGCATATAGACAGATTGTAACAGTATCATAAAAACAGGGGTATATTCCTACTGTTGCTGTGAAGCGTATTCAGAAGATATTGGAATATGGTTTTGGTATGAAAGTCGTATCCAGTAATAAGTATATAGTTAGTGACTGATATAAGAAATTCAAAGTGATTGCCATATGCTTTGAGAACAGAGAACAGTGCTGCCAGGCAAATTATCGACATGTCTTTGTATTTGCTACTGGTTTATTGTTTGTTTCAAGTCAATTTATAATCAAACTTGTGAATATCAGAGAAATGATGTACTGTGCAAAATTATTCATATATCAACTTCCATGTCTTTTCTGTACCATATATATTTTTCAGAAAATCAACCACCCATTCACATGTGTGATTTTTAAAAATTCCCATCCAGAGTTCATGCAGTAGATAAATGTCCATACTTACAAAAATTTTGCAATCTGTATTGGTATCAGTACAATTTAGGCAGTTTTGAAACTTCTATAACTGTTATGGGGGTATTCCTGCGTGAGTGGAGGCAGACCAGTATCATTGTTCTTAATATTCATACAGTCTGATTTTGACAACTGAAACGAAACTGAAGAAATATAGTTCAATTGTAGTTCAATGCAGTCTCCGTTGTGTGTGGACAAGGATGGGCATTTGCAGGGTACAGCCGCTACCCTAAAAATCGTGGGAATCCTGTAGGTACTCTTCTGAGGATTCGTTGAACGCAGCTTGTGAGGGGTATTCACCTGTTTTCACGAAACTTAGATAGTTTTCTACAAGGTTGTTGTATTGCAAGAAGGATATCAGAAAGTTGAAATAGGATTTAGTCTGACAGTATCGATGAAGGTAGTAGGTGTTGTAGATTTGGATATCTTCACGTGTGTGGGTGGCCATAGATAATAGATATTTCCAAGGTGAAAACTTCATAATATTTCAGGTGGTTTTCCACTGTTGTGTTCTGACTGTGGATTGCTGCTAGAGCTTGATCTTTTTCTTCAATCCGGAAACTTGTGTGGTCTTTCATAGGTGAGTATTTCCGCATCAGAGGTATATTAGTGAGGCATGATGGTACATCTCTGTAACTATGATGTGTGTGTATAGTACTGTCTCAATAACACATAATCCACCGAAGTGGGTATTCGCACAACAACCGATCATTGTGACAGAGCAGATCTCGGTAGTTGGTTGCGGAGAGTTCTGTTTGACAACGTATGGTTGCATAGGCCCCCACCAGGCATCCCAAAGATCATCCTGCATTCATAGTGATGTTGCTGATATATATATTGCACCATTAATTTGTATTAGTTAACTTTCGTCTTTATGAGCAGAATAGTGATCAAAGATTTAATGAGCTGCCAACCTATACTTTGTCACGTACCTAGTGTCATCACATTTTATGCGTGTTCCCCGAAGGGAGTGCGCTCTCTCGGTCATTTCATTGCAATCACAACAGAGCTGGGGTTCGACAGTCTGGATCCGAATACTTATATTTTCGGTAGAGTCAACCACTGGGGCGCAGTTAGCTTATCACCTTTGCCTATTTCACTTGGGAGATAGCAAAGTCCTGCATACTAAGATATTATTGTTCGTCCAAATATCTCGTGGAGCTGCATACAGGTCTGAGTACAGTTCTGTCCCAGTATTAGTTTGATATGAAGTAACACTGGTCTGATTCGTAATGCACAGCAGACTGTAAGGTCTCTTCAAGGCAGTTACTTTGCTTCGGAAGTATGGTTGGTGTGTCCCATGCCTCGGCCAGTACGGAGGGACTTACCCCTCAGTTCCTGTCAAATCGAGTGTACGTATTGTCTCTGCATGGGGTAGCCTGCCCACTTCACTGAGACTCGGTATTGGAGCTTGGAATATTATGGGAATTTCACCTGGCTATGTTGGGCCTTCTGCTCACTCATTAGTAGACATCCTCAGGGGTGTGATCTCAGCCATTGGACATAATTCGTCATTGGTGAGCCTGGGAGACTAAGCCCGATGTACCTTATACACATCATAAGGGAATACCCCTAATACTAACTTCAAATCATGTGAAGTTTCTACTAATATATTTTGGTATTGCAGGGAATAACATTATTCTGGCCTGCAGTTAAAGCAGGACAGGTTATCAGGATCTATCTCACAATAAGGACACTAGCCATACTGGATTCCAGTAATATCACATTGTTCTCGATAGTCTGCAAGCAATGATGCAATCCCGAAATATATCTGACAAGAGCAACCATCTGTACACAGAATCTTCATTCTACTCTTTGCTTGCTCTTCTAGAGAATGCAGCATTGTTGCCATATATTCTTGATATGCAATTTTAATCAAGTAGATTTTTAGGGCATTTGGATATATCAGCAGAAGTTCAATCAGTATTCATGTGTTCAATCTAACAGATTATTATTTTGCCTTGAAACAGTTGCCAATATGAAGATATTTGGACCATGCTGACTCATCACTACTGAATATTGAGAGCATAGAATTGTCACAATAAAATATGACTGGAACGGCTGTCAATTTATTTGAAGAAGCTTGCCGAAATAAATCTACCATATAATACCTCAACACTTCAATTCCATGATACTCTGATATCACAACAATCTGTTACACCTAAGCAGTGTACATTGGGGTCATATACGATCACTTACGATTTGCCTAATGCGGATGGCATTGGCTGTCACTTGTTGTGGATATCTGAGTCGATTTCTTTGGATGGCCATCAGTTTGAATGACTACAGATCTATGAAGGAGTGAGTACTGGTTATTGGTTTTGGACTCTTTTGTTCCAAATCACTGGTCGCTGATAAACAACTGCCCACACTATTGATAAGCAATGAAGGAAGCTGAGTAGTGCTATCAAAGAAGCTAACGTTTATCAGAGACGTAGGAATATATGCCGAACCTGAACAGTAAAGCTACTCTCCATCCAATCAGATCTATTCATCTGGAATTTATCAGATCAAAAGAATACTACTGGTCCAGAGTCAGAAGCCTGGGAGCTTGATGTTATCAATAGTTTTGGCAATAAACTATAGGGGTTCATCAAAATTGACAAACCAATTCACTTTGTGGTAAATTGAATTTGCCAAGAAATATTCATGGCAACTGCTCAAACCATATCCCATTTTCAAACAAAAATAAATAAGTAAATACTTGTTCAATTGGCTTGAATGGTGTTGGTCTTATAGCAAACTTCAAGCTCTGCAAGACAAAAAAAGATTTATGCTGATTATATAAGAACTTGTATACTTACAATCGTTCAATACAGATAGTTTGTACATCACTTTGTAATAAACTGGCAGAAATCTGTCAATATTGAATCAAACTCAAATTGAATTCCTATTTGATTTGATCTATTACAATTTGGTTCAATTTATTGCTAATGCTAGGTATATAGAATAACAATAGTCTGAATATAATCAAATCACAATATAAGTCATACAGAATTTGGAAGACAGAGACTATAATAGTTGTGAAGAAAAAGAACATTGGTTTGAACATGTTCCAAAGATACTCTGAAGGTGGTCCTGGTGATGGAGCTCTGGAGACAAGTGCAGTTAGAAATATCTGGTTGAAGGCAAAAAAAGGTAAATAATGATATTTAGATTCTTTGAGAATAGAAAGGCATCAACCTTCTCAGCAAGGACAACAAGTCTTAACAATATACCCATTGAAGAATGACTTTTCATTTCAATCAGAATCTCTTGGTGATGTCCACATCCCAAGTGAAACTTTTCTCCTTCCTTCAAGGCAGCTTCAGATTAAGTATGGATACACTTTGATCAGATATAGTTCCAGTGATTCTATGAGTAGTATATGAGATGAGAAAATGCATTGATTCTATCCAGTAATAAAAATAAACAGGTGATGCAATACCAGTCTATTATGAGGTACAATATTCTAGACTGGTTTATTCACCTTGTGGATAGAATATCATGGAGTTGAAACAAATAGATATCTGTATCCAGGCAGTAAAAGAGAAATATTTCAAGATACGAATGGCCCTCCCAGAATTGGCACAAGCTTATGAAGGACATATTGACAAACAAAATGACACATTGAATGACATTTGCCAGGAAGTAGAAGATATGGAAAGAACACAATTTGTGAAGTATTCAAATATTGATATCCAATCCCAAGTGTTTGGGCTAATGTCCATGCAGCCTTTGCTGTGATAAAAGCCCAATCCACTGAAGCCTATAAGAAGCTACAATTAGTTCTTTGTAAGTAAATCTGATATTCTGGAAAGGTTTGGAATACCCATTCGACTCCTTTTGGTAATAGAGAATGATTTTAACAACCTCTTACCCTTCTGGTATAACTTCATTCACAAGCAGTGTTAGCAATGGTATTGTGCAACCTGGCCACAGTTCAGGTTGGAACCGGAACTAAGGCCCATAGTTTGGTTCTAGAACTGGAAATTAGTACTGGTTCAGCTTTAGTACAGTTCCAAACCCAGACTGGTGCCCCAGGTCCTGTTCTGGAACTTCCAAGAAACTGAACTGCTCAATGACAAGTGGTTGCAAACCGGAGCTGAACTGAAACCCACCAGGATTTGGCAGATTTCACCTCCAGCATAGCCTTATTTTTCATCAGCCACAATCATACCATATTTACTGCTCCAATCAAGTAATTCAGTTCTGAGTGGATCGCAACATGTGATATATGTAGATAATTCAGTTTTTGATGCTTTTTCACCTTCCGCTCTCCGAATTGCAATCCAAAGAGTATTGGCTTTATGGCTGTGACATACCACCAAAAATGCGGCCAACATTGACTGTTTTTCGAAGCTACTGAAGAAATACTGATTGGATTATAAAACGAAAAGCAGGAGGTTACAGAGCATCAAAAACTATATAATCTATATATTTATCATGTCATGATCCAATGAGAATTCAATTGTTCAATTTGAGCGATTGGTTTAGTGGTGGAATTGGCCGAATTGTATGGTATACCTAGCATGTTTGCAACAGAGTCATGTACAATTACTTGCAATTCTCTTGACTTGGACATCATTAGTTATTACTCATCTCAGATACCAGAGCCATACTTTTCAAATAGCTAGCAAACAAATATCCATACCATTAATGAACAATGATGGCTAGATAATTATCAGCAAAATATCCGAGTTGCGTTCGGTGCCTACCTAGGCTCCCAACGCTCCCAACGCTCCCAACACAACTGCGCCCTTACCTAGGTCAGTGTCATCGGCTTAGTACTTACAACTGCAGTCCTGGTTGCAGCGGCAACTCGTCACATTGCCATCCAATTAAACGACACGCTTATGGCAATCGCCAATTGATATCGAGTAAGTAATTACACATTGCATTACGACGTCTTTGCGCTACGTAACTTACTATCCAATCGGCTTGATTAACTGTGCAACTTCGTACGTCGCTCCATACACACTCCGCCATCATTGCCATTTCTCATCTCTATGTCTTATACCGTACAATGTTGGCGATTGACATGGCAACTCTGTTCGTTGCTCAATATACATCGCACTTCACGTCAGTCACTTCTAACCGATGCTGCATTTGATCAGTGTCAACTTTTGTATCGTCGCCTCCAATTGCAGTTGTATTCTTCAGAATTGACACGGTCATTACAGCAGATTTGGATGATATATGGTTCAATTGCACTATCTATCCACACAACAACGATAAGAGTTGCCATAACAATTTTCTACATTGTAATACTGTTCTACTCATAGCCATTCACACCATCTGTCTCCTCACCCCCATCCTCTGCCCCCTCCGCCTCCTCTACCTCCTCCTCCGCCTCATCACTCTTCTCCACCTCTAACTGCTCCTCACCTGACATTCACCATCTGGAAGCGGCTCACCATCGTCACCCAAGTCATCTACTATTGGATGATAGTGCGGCCGACTCCCACGATTGCCCTGAGTTCCCCTGCTATTTCACGATACTCGATATGAGAATCCGAGTCACAAATTTGATCAATCGATAGCCATCATGGAATGGTTGTCACCATCATGCTCGTCGTCGGACAATGTTCCTCGTTGTCCAGTCCATCTTCAATATAGCAAAAGTCATTCGCAACGGTATGTCAGGAAGATGTTGGTAAATTGGCTCCTCCTCCACCTCGGTGTCATCCTCGAGAAAACGATTAATGGCTGCAAGGTTGGGAGCAGGCACTGGCGGTGGAGGAGCAACCGGCTGAGTTGGCTTGCCAACGATCAGGCGGTTTAACTGATTCTTGATCCAATCTTCACTCGGTCACGATACTTTCCGGGCAAGCCATTCCAGCGCTCCATATGCCTGATGTATAATGCTTGAGTTGTCAGTACAACGCACATTGTAGACGGAACAACTTAAACTTACGAATGACGTTCTCCTGGGAGAATGGAAGCTGCGAGATGGCTTCATGTGTCTGTTAGGAGTCTTGCCCTCAGTCCTTACATACTCTTCTAGTGCCCACTGCAGTGCAGTTGCTGAGAGCACTATGAGAGTTGGCGTGACGGTCTCACAAATCCAATTGTACTGGCCTCGGGCCAGCGCTCCCCTTTTCCGGGTTCGTTCAAAAAAACGAAGATGAAGCAAATGAGGTATCTCTTCAGCACGGAATGCCGAAGCAACGTCCTGAATTGTCGTGTCAATTTCGAAATTTGATAGAGAGGAAGCATACTGATAACGCACATCATATGTCTTCTCACGATCCTCAAGTATCCAAATGAACCGGTCATCCTTCAGGAGATGCCGAACGATCGAGAGTTTGTCAGCGTCGCAGGAACAACTGTCGAGGTTGTAAAGCGATCCGACTATGGCCCTGGCTTTGCCAATTATTGACGATCGGACGGAGTTGAGGCACGATTTTATCTATTTGTAGAGTCGAGTCAGCGACGCAGACAATTGTTGAAGTCACGTACATATGTGGTGGCCTTCTTCTCGTGTGCATACCACGAAACCTTGAAACTGTACACCTCTTCCGCATCCTGCCATGAATCATTAACTTCCTGGCAATGATTTTTCTTAGTACTGGCAATTCTCTGAGTTGTAAAGGCAATTACCAAGGCTATTTCTTCATCGGTCAGGAATGGTTTCCCCTGCAGAATACGAGACTCAATGGTTCGTGTTGAATGTTTGAGTATTGCCCAGTACTTATTGTCAGTAATTGCCATTAGCCTGCGAGAGGTTTTGGGGACTTCAGGATTCTGGATGATAGCCTTGCGCGAAGGTGATGACAATTTTACACGTTGGCGTGGCAATTTGTCTGGTTTATCAGCTCTGTGGCATAATGGGCTGGACACTATCTCCATCATTGATGACGAACGGATTTGAGATAGCGGCACTGCTGATGAGCGGAGTTGTGTCGGTGCCACTGGCGACGTGTAAGGTTGCTGGAGAGTTGTTGAACCATGGATCGGAAGGTCCCTAATATTGGCAGCAGGTATGTCGGTTGCTGGAGGAGTTACTCAATGTTTTTTGGGTTGCTCGAGCGATTCAGGGCGTTGTTTCCTACTTTTGGCTGTTTGGAATGCCGACTAGATTGCTGATCAGTAGTATGTGGCACCGCCTTGCGCTTCCCACTGATAATTCGACTTTTAGATTGAGCGGAACCTACCTTAAGGATTTCTGGAGCCTTAGTATTCGATGTTGAAGCAACTTTGCGGGAGGATGGTCTGGTGGCTGACATCGTGAGTATGGGCTGGGGTTATTTCACATAGAAGTAAAGATATCGGTCAATGTCAATGAACTGAGATGGTGCAACAATTTTACAAGTCGTTCGAACAACGACATCTTATGTCGAGCGGAGCGGCATCTCCGACAGTGTCAACTATCACGATATACAATTTCCGTGAACATTTACTACCGGAATATTTGGTTAGACCACTTCAAAAATTGTCTGAGCAACATTACGGTTGTCAGTCTAATTGAGTTCTGTGAGTGCTCTCGGAGTTGGAGCCTATAAGATTGCATTCCAGTAACATACTAGCAAAAAAAACAAAACATAACAACGTCCAAAATTGTCTTGCCAACTACCAAAGTCGCCCGAACCTTCCCACTCATATTACTCATAGCTGAACGAAACAAGCTGCGACGCAAAAACAAAACAAAATCTCAACCGAGGAAACAAAGACCAAACAACCAAAAACAGAACCAAAAACAGCCCAAAAACAAAAACCCCGTGCCAATTCCCAAAGTTGTCCTGCCAACGGGTTCAATTTCCCTCCCCATTATCTCCATTCTCAAGCTCCTCATTGTCAAACTCCTGATCCTGCTCCCACTTCTCTCCCCTTGCCGTATCTTGAGGCTGCTGCTGGGCATCGTCAAAGTCAGCGTTCGAGGGCCCGGAGTCGGAGGCTTGTCCTGCAATTGGCCTGCACGGAGGATTGTCAGGGGTTTGGGTGGGCGGAGGACTACCGAAGTATGACTTAGGGAGTTGTTGTAACCACATTCGGGGTCGTCGTCCTCATGTTCGTCCAATTCCGGAGTGTCTACCCGCGCCATGTATTCACCATCCTCCCAATATATTCGGGGAAAGGATTGGTATCTCGATACCGATTGTAAGAGTTGTTGGAGCGACCCAGTCGAATAAACAGCGCTTTCTCCCAGCATGCTGCTCAGGTGTCATTCGGTGGCGATAACACACTTCGTGTGGAAAACAGACGAGGTTTCCAATCCTTGCATTCTTATCCGCAGATTGACGAGGCCGTCGTTTATTTGCCTTTGATTCGAGTCGCCTGGACAACCTCTGAAGTCGCCTTACTGCTCGGTAGGTTTTGTCAACCCGATCAATGAACCCTTTTGTCGTGGCGGAATTGTGAACTTTGGAGGCTCCTTGTCATCATTATTCGCAACATCTGAAAGTATTCGAGGGCATCCTCCATTGTTTCCTCGAGCGCGAATTGGGAGGCATCGATATAATCAAGCCGTCTGTGATGGGCGTGTCGATTCCAGAAGTTGCCGTGCCACTTACGGAAATAGTCGGCGACGAAGAATCACAAGCACGGCCGGGGGGAATATGTCTCTGTTTCCAGCCAGGCTGCGACCGCTGCATCATCTTGTAGTCTAGCGATATGGGCCGATGGAGATGCTTGAAGTTGTGCGAACGACGAGTAGAGTTGTTGTTGGCCCGAGTTGCCGACTTGGACCCTGTTGCCCTCGTCCCTGCCATGATTTCCGAGAATCTGGCGATAGTCACATCTGAGCCTTGGGTGCTAGGACGTTCGATTTCTTCAAAAGGATTCGCAAGGGCCCATAGAACGACCGTGGTAGACGAGCTGGATTGCTCGGGCAACTTGGCAGAACGGCACGCCATAGGTCATTCAATGTCTGTCAGTAAGTTGCATGACTCCCCATCTCACTCCCTGATGCCAATCGAAGTTGTCGTACAAATGCTGATGCTCAACCCCAACTCCAGCTACGCTGACGTCGATTGGGACCCCAGATTCGTCAAGTTTGAGGCCCGCTCAGGGAGGAGAATCCCGAAACGAATGCTGGTGGGACCATGGGCAGGAGGTGTGTGAGCAACTCGTGAGGTCATTGGACGTTGCTAGTAGTTGAAGCCTCGGTGTCGTCGTCGGGAATCCCCATACCGCGGGATTTGTCGGGGTGCGTTGTGTCGGCCCGGCAAGTTCCCGGTGCGGGCAGCAGGCCACGACAGGCCGGCGGAATTCCTTGATGTCCTTAATTTATCTCTGATATCCCCCAGAAAGTCCTCCAAGCTAGCCACCAACGACGTCCCTCCGGTGTTGCTTCGCGTTGTCCAAACAACGGAGAAAATTGGTTGAAATATTTCAGGTCTCGGCATCCGAATGGATAATCTCCCGCTGGAGCCCGAGCCAAGTTTCGCGGCTTTCGAGTTCGCATCATAGTGCATAGTCAGGAATGCAATGCGGGCACGTAGGTTCCGTAAAGCCCGAGAGCTTAGTTTGTTCAGCTTCAGTGTTGCCTTGTAGCTATCCGTGGACGGTTTCTGCTTGCGCGCCATTGAGCTGACAACTTGAGGAGTTGGTCTGACGATGATTAGTGATTGATTAATTTTATGAATGGGCATGGGAGGGATTGACTTACATTATAGTATAGATGAGGAGGTTGGCGAAAGAACTTTAAGGATTGATCTGACAATAATTAGCGATGGATTGATTATACCGACGTGCATGAAAAGGATAGTACCTGATATTGGCCAAACAACCTTTGACGTTGTTGAGTCGATGTGCTAAAGTTATAATTAGTTTATGGGTAGTCACGTGATGGGATTCAGACTCGGAGATGGTAGATATCGCCAGAGAGATGACGAGTGAAGCTTAAGGAAGATGGAGGAAATTGGGCGAGTGCCCGGGGCGGCGCCTTATATATCAAAATTGTTTCGCAGAAGCAAGTTGTGATTCAACTGGTACGATGTTTGATCATGTTGAACCGAAGGTTTGTATCCAACCCATCATCACATAAATTTCAAGTTGGACCGTATGAAAACGTCGCATTGTGTTTAAAACGCTACAAATAGTTCACTTCAACCTTCCAAGTTGTTAGGGCAACTTTTCGCATTGTCAAGAGTGAATGAGTGTCTAAGTTCGAGGTTGATTTCAGATGATGGTTCGATACCTTCCTTCGTCAAAACCAAGCATAACAAATGACACTAAGCTCACTGTTTCACAACCCACCATGCCCAAAGACGTCGCAATCAGCAGGATGTAAATATTCATCGATTTACATTGTTGTGACGACTCTATGAGTTGTTTTATTAGTTGGAAGGCCTTCTGATTTGGCTACAAACACTAAATGTCACTCATTTGTATATATCTTGGCAGCAACTTGCAGGGTTGCTGTGGCACCTTGAAGCACTGTCACATAGACTTTCTATTAAATATATTACCGAACCATATGCCGAAATCAAAAAATCAAATTAGCTTCTCCAAGAACTCCACCCAGAAATTAAGAATCATGCTGCCAACTCCAGAAAGTGCTAGCCAGTCAGTAGGGTCTACTAAGCCGGCGATATGCTCTCGAATACATACAAATGCCAATGAAAACCACGACTCCGACTAATGCTTGCGACGAAAAGACAACCTGGTAAATTGTTAGTACCACTTCGACACTCCTGCATGAGTACTCCTCACCATACACGCTCCGAAGACTCTGCCGGCGAATACGGATGCTTTTCGACACCTGCTCGTTTGGCTTGACGCGTTGACATCTCGGGAGTTGCTGCAAACTTCTATACGTAGTCGGTATTTGCCTGTTGGCATATCGTCGATCGAGCCTTTTCGTTTGAGGCTGTGAGCGGTCATGATGATGGAGATGTCTAGAGTACGTACTCCTTTTTCGTTTCAAGCACTGAAACGACCTCAGTTGCCAGGGCAACCATCAAAGACTCTTAGAAACTCAGGCGCTCTTTTCGTACTCATCGACTCATTGATTGACTGCTCGAGAACAGCCATCCATCCATCGATCTTAGAGTTTTCAATAAACGCGTTATTCCACAATCGATTATAAGGTATTCACTCTCAACTACATACAAAATCGTATCAACAACGTCTAAAGTTGCCAATGCCATCAACTAAGAAGCGAAATGTCGGAATGTTCATTTGCAAGGTCTGTGGCAAGCGTTTCAACTCTGATACCTGGAGGACTAAACATATGGAGAACAATCATGCCCAAGAGCACGATGCAATGATGCGAGCGGCTTTAAACTTTACCTCAAGATCACATCCGAGTTTAGCTATCAACGATAAAAAGGGAAGCGAAACGTCCAGAGTTGCCCGAGCAATGAGGATAATCGAAACCCACCCACTTTCTTTCGGAACCATGATCCCGTGCCAGATACACTCGATTACCTACAATCACAATCACCAGAGCCTTCGGCACCTGCAGAATCCGTACCAGTAACACATGCATTCCGAAATGCTGGTCTGCCACTGCACTACGTTCCCACCAAGACCGAAGACAACTCCACACATGGTCATGCCAACCCTTGGCATCCGTTTTCCGACGCTACTGAGTTTCGCCTTGCGGAGATATTGACTGTGCACGGAGCGACGTCGAGTCTGATTGATATTTGTTAAAGGGAGACGCGGGCTCCAACAGTCGGTCAAACAATCTCAAAGTCGACACACATACTCCATCAGATGATCGACCTAATGTCTGATGGCCTTGGCCATTCATCATGGATGAAGCAAACGACAAATTTCATATGGAATGAAAGCCACCCTAAGCCGATCGAGTTTTACTCCGGGATATCATATTATGCGCCAAATGGCTTTTGCGTCAAAAGGCATACGAGAAGGATCTAGTGTATGCTCCTGAGCGTCGTTTCAGCAACGATGGGCGTCGTCTATACAATGAGATGCACACAGCAGACTGGTGGTGGAAACCCAGGTATGTCAATTGCCTGGAGAATTAAACGAATTGTTCTGACAACGTTTAGCATTGTCTCCCAGAAGGCGAAACTGTTGTTCCCCTGATCTTCTTCTCCGATTCGACACATCTCACAAATTTCTCCGGCGATAAGAAAGCATGGCCGTATACATGACCATTGGCAACCTCTCCAGCACCGTACGGATGAAACCAACAACTCACAGCGTTGTCCTGGTAGCACTTCTGCCACAGCCATTGAAATTACGTGATATCCCCGCTCCACAAAAGGCCTGCCAACGAGCCCATGATCGACTTGTCATGCAGAGTGTTCTCGACTACTTGCTGCGGCCTCTGACCAACGCGCAAAATTGTCAGTTCACCGCTTATTGTGCCGACGGTCATTATGGCAATGCCATATGTTTCTGTCTGGATGGGTTGCCGACTATCCAGAGCATGCGGTACTGCAAAATCATGGATATGGATTATGTCCTTGGTGTGAAGTTGAAAAGAAGGAATTGGGCAGGTATATCGACATACCGGTGGCACTCCGCGATCATAACGTTTATCAAGCATTGTACCAAGTTGCCCGAGCAACCTTACACGATGCGGAAGACGCTCTAGCAAACTTGCAGAATCCCGATGATACTAGAGTTCAGCAACTTGCTGAAAGCTCCAGCGATATCGATTCTTCAACCCTGCCAGTTGTCGAGCCAATTACTATGACCCTGTCGAGGCTGCCTCTATTTTAGAGAGCGTGGCATCAATCTTGGTGACAATATATTATGGCACACCGGTTCAATTGTCAGCGATCTTCCAAAACCAGACCTCCTTCACACAATGCAGTTGGGCATGTTAAAACATCTTCTGGGGTGGCTCCAACAACTCATGAAGAAGTTCAAACGACTCCCAAAATCAACGCACTGTGGTTATCCGTACCGGCATACTTGACAATGACGAAACCCAAGAAATCATATGAGGAGGTTAGCCAGTGGACTGGAAAGGAACTTAGAACAATGAGCCGCTATCTGCTTGCAGTCGTCACCAACGCTCTACGTTGTCTGAACGCCTCTGAAAAACGAACATTTGATGATGCCATCCAATGCACCCAAGCACTCCTTGAGATTTACCAGTACTGCCGATACCCGTCCCATGATGAGGATACCTTGAATCTTATGGATGATGCTCTGCGTCGCTTTCACAACTTCAAACATGTCTTCCTGCAATATGGGGTGCACAAGAAAACAACTGAACAATCCAAAGAATTGCAGAAAGAGCTCAATAAGGAGTGAGACGCAGATCTGGACAATTACAGTAATTGCTCTGCCAACGAACGAAAATGTCAACTCGATGACTGGAACGATTGTATAAAGTCGGAAGTGGTTGATCACCTGGAGGAGGAGTCATCATTCAACTTTCCAAAACTTCATCGAATGACACACTACCGGCGATGTATCGAGCGATTCGGGGGGTTGCAACAGTGGTCTACTGAGGTTGGCGAAGCGGCTCACAAACCCAAATCAAAGACGGGTATCGGGCCTGCAATAAGACCGGAGATGTCCATCGGCAGATTGTCGATTATTATCTCCGCTCAGATGTATTTGCAGTACGGCGAATGAACCTCAACGCAAATGGTTTCAGCAATGTTACGAGTAGGCCACCCGAGCTGGACGAGAGATATCAGACTGCTGCCACTGGCGGAAGCAGTGCGGGGGGTTCTGAAGTCAAGCGACAGGTGTTGTTTGACTCGATACAGAAGGGAGTAACTACGTTCCGAGATATTTGCAATTCGTATAGCCATGACAACATTCTCCAGAGTTGTCTGGTCAACTCGACGTTAGCATATTTGAACGTCTCAAAGATATTCATCGACATTGATAACCTGCGAACATGCCAGGCCGCCTTATTCCATACCATTGAGATCCCTATCGAAGAATTCAATGGCCAATTGACATATGAAAAAATTAGAGCTACTGGAGAAAAGGAATGGTATATGGGACGACCGAGAAACGATTGGGTATGGGTGAAGATGGCTCGACAACGTCAGAGATTTCCCGAACCTGCTCATAAAGCATTGCAAGGGTGCTTACCATGCCAATTACTTTGTGTTTTCAAACTCCAAATTCCCAGTCACGTGTTATATTTAGCATTTGTACTGGTGACAAAACCATTTCATGGAGGATTGCCAAATGCCATCTCTTTGATGGTCAGAGTTGTTCCAGCATCGGGAGAGAATGTCTACAAGGTGCTGGCTGCAGGCCACATCTGCGGCGCTGCTCATCTCATACCCGAGGTTCCATCCACTTCAAAGGAGACTAACTCTGGCTGGATTGTAAATAGTCATATTGATTTGAAGACATGGAATACAATTTAATATGTAATGGAGGAGGAGTTGAACGAGGCGCTAGCTGGTGGGGGAAAAAGGCTTTGGCAGCGTAAATAGTTGTTTAGACAATTTCACAAGTTGTACATGTGTTGCCAAATAGATTGTTTCCATGTGCCATTTATATACACCAAAGACTTCGCTCAGAGTTGCCAAAGCAACTCTGGGTGAGTTGTGAGATATGTCAATTGACGATGTAATTTACACTACATATAAGAATAGTAACGGTAGATTGACTACCAATGTAATTAGTTGTCGTAACAACCTTGCAAGGTGCATGCGCAATGGAATATTACTTGCCGACGAAATATATCGATAGAATTTCCATAACCTTGGGCTTGAGTGACCGTGAGTTGTCTATAGATAAAGTGAATGGATGCGTGATTATGATACAGTGTTGCAAATAGGGCTGACCTCGCTTACAGTTGCACTAACAACTCCAAGCGTTGCTACGAATACGACTATCGGCGTAGTTGCCACCTACGTATGCTCCAAACGCACCCACTGCAAAAGTCGCCTACATAGGCCAGTATGGTGACTACATAGGCGGAAATTATTTCCTGATGATAGTCACTGTTGCTTTGACTGCAAATTGCCAATAACAAATGAACAGCCAACCAACAGCTGAATGGCATTGGCCAAGCAGCTGACACTTGTTGATGACAAAAAGGCAGCTGGCAAACAGCTGAATAGCACCAGCCAAGAAGCTGACCACCTAAGAATATATGCCAACCCTGAACAGCAAAGCCGCTTGTTATAAAAAGTGGACAATTTGTTTGGTGATCGTTGGATGAATAGGAAACCACTGGTCATGAGGTAGAAGTTCATTAACTGGGTATCATACAAGGGTACAGATGGTCTAATTACGATTTAATGACAATACAGACAATAGAGGATCGGAAGATGCATGGTATGGCAGTTGCAAAGAAATGGGTATCGGTTCGAAGGTTGTTCGAAGGTGGCCAAAGTGCTGCAGCTCTTGAGAAAAGTTTAAATAGAAGTATTTGTTAGAAGTGAAGATGAAGATATAAAGACCATGGATTCTTTGAAGGTAGAATGGTATCAACCTTCTCAGTGAGGGAAATAAGCCTTAACAATATATGTATTAAAGAAAGTTTATACTGTTCATTTGAAATCCTTTAGTGATTTCCACATTCCTAGTAAAACTCCTAACCTGCCATCAATGAAGTTCCGAATGAAATATGGATAGTACTTTGAATGGGTAAAACCTGGAGTGATACTCCCAGTGTTAAAACCTGGTGGGTTACAGTTTGGTTTCAGGCTTGAAACCAGAAATTAGAGCCAGTTTGGATTTAGTATGGTTTCGGAACTGGACTGGGGGCTCTGGTTCAAGTTCATTACTAAATCTGAAACTAATCAGGGGCCCTAGTCCGGGTTTGGAAGCTGAACTGAACCCATCCCAGAATTTGGGATTATTACTAACACTCCTCACAAGAACTCATGACCATCCAGTTCAATGCAAGAGAAGATGGTAAAAGAATATGTAGATTATATGCAATGACTTGAGCGGAGGCAAAGAAGACACAAGAATCATAAGAGGAAGTACAGAAAAAAGTGGATAGTGAAGTAAGGAAAATGAAGACAGCAGAGCAAAGGATGAAGAAGAACTTTGAGCAGAAATTAAAAGAATTTACTACAGCCGTGCAAATAAAGCTCTCAGATGAAAGAATAACGAAATCAGTTTGCTCTTTGGCTAAGTCAATATTGATACCGAAATGTGGGAATATCAAAACTGATGACAAAGAATTCTACCTTTGATACACTATAGGATATGCAGCTGAAATTTCGGTCAGGGCAGCTAGGACAATGGGGCCCAAGGGTAATGGAGATTGTGTATAAGGTATTTGAGAATATCCACCTGATAACTTCAAGTCTTCCAGCTGTACCTTGAGTAGCTCTAGCTTCTGTGATAGTGGAGACCATATTCTTTCACCACTTCCACCTTCAGGATGAGAGAATTATTGCGAATTACCTTTATTACCACCATAAGTAGCACTCCAGCCACTAAGAGTTTCAAATCCATATAAGAAGAAGAAAAAAATTGATCTTCCATACAAGTTTAAAGAAGACTCTACAAACAAGAATAAGTTCTACCACTATTGGATTACAGAAGTGGATCATAATCACCAATATTTGAAATATGACTATCTTAATGACAATGGCAAAATCATCTTTGTTTGAAGTATTTTTTAATATAAAGCTTTCATCTGGTATAATGACCGGGAAAAACTAGTGTTAACAACAATTCTGTTTTCAAAGTATTTCTACTATAGTGGTTCCAAGAGAACCCTGAACTGGCCGGTTTGGTTCAAATCTTTGCCAAATAGTGTGTCTTAAATTAAGTCCACCAATATTCATTAGAGAATGTAGCATTTGTTGTGTCACATATACATTTTGCCCAGCATATCATTTTGTCGTCTCCAATTTTGAATATTTCAACAATTCAGCAAGCAGCTTTGAAAAAGATGCCATTTTGGGGCCCAAGTCGAGGTTTTTTCCCAATGACTAGCTCAATTTTGAAGATATTGAAAATCAAAGAACACGAAAAGATGCACCATCCAAAGCTGCATATTTCATATATCAAATACTAAACAATTTGACCAATATTCATGGATTCAATTGGACAGTTTGGCTAAAAAATTGTGGATTTTTGATATGGTAAAGCTGTTGCCATGCAGACTTATAAAATCGGCCAGTTCCAAATCTGGAACCATTGCTAATACTATGAAAAATAGATTAAAATGTAATTTCAGATTGATATGTAGTCAGCCTTCTGCAGTTGTATGAAGGAAAGATTTATCAACCCAGAGAAAGAAAAGTAATAACTCCAAAAAATGTAGCAATTGCAGTACAAGGGAGATATTCAGGACTATATTATAAAGATGGAAGATTTAAACTACCACATCTGCTTGTCAGGGATTGCATGAAAGCAGGCTCTATATAGAAAATTGAACTAACAGTTTAAGAATCAACGATTCTTTTTAAAGCTTATATCAAACGATAATACAGAATACGAATTACTATTCCATCATATTAGTCATGCCTATGAATAATATCTGCAAGAAAAAAATAAGCACCTTCATAATGATTACAAACCCAAAGATAAAAAGAACAACAAGAGTAAGTATCAATATGATGGTAATGATGAGGGGAATGAAGGAAAGAAGAACATCGGGAAAGGTTCTGACTCCAAGATACTGCGAACAGAGATAAAGCAATTTAAGTCAGTCAATACTGATAAAGACAAGGCCATGAAAAGTATTCCGGAATCTTTGCTGGAAGCAAGAGGCAGTTATGATGGGTGTAAGTACCATAGCTTCTTTTAGCATCGATGGATATTCTGCAAAAATGCTATCAAAGTTTCATCCAGCAAGAAAAAAAAAAAGTCTAAGGTGGCAATTTCAATATCAGAAGTAACTATCTCTTCTCTAAAAGTCAGGCTCAGGAGTCAGGCCAATCAAATTACACAACGATGAACAGCAGCCTCTAGCTCTCGAGAACTTGACAATATTAACTCTGATTGTATGGACATTGATGAATGAATCGAGTTTATTTGGTTTTTCCTTTATTCGATGGGTGTTTTGAAATAATGGCACCCCTGGTTTTGTGTTTAAGAATACAGATATTCTTATATCTTATAGGTTTTTTTTGAGGTACAGACACCTCTGGTTTTGTATTGAGGGGTATAGATATCTTTATTGCAACTGGATTTTCATTTTTGGTCTTGCCAATACATCTTAGGGGTTTTTTCTAATCCTGTGTTCAATATATATCCGTTCGTTCTCCCAGGCTTGCCGCTAGGATACAATGTTTTTACAGAGTGAAAATATGCCCCTGAGAATGTACACTGATGAGTGAGCGGGAGGTCCAACATAGCCGGGTGAAATTGCCAATAATATCTCAAGCTCCGTACTTTGATCTTAGTAGCAGGCGCGCAACCTCTATGAAGACAGAAAACACACTCGATCTGATAAGCTATCATGAGGGGTGATTCCATCCGAAGCGGGCAAAGGTATGGGACACACCAACTATTCTGCCGATGCAACATAATGCCTTAGCAGGGGCCTTCGGATCATCTGTACGTTATGAATCAGACCAGAGTTATTTCTATGAACTTGATTATACAGGGGCAAACCATATCCAGGCTGGTATGCCGCCTCCTGGAATGGTGGATGAACGTTGTTATCTTAGTATGTGAGACTTTGCTATCTCCCAAGTGAAATATTCAAAGGAGATAAGCTAACTGCACCCCAGTAGTTAACTCTATCTAAAAGATAAGTATTCGGGTCTAAATTGTCGAACCACTGCTCTGTTGCATTTCCAATACAATAACTGAGTCAGCACACCCCCTATGGGGAACATGGATAAGATGCGATGACACTAGATATGTGGCAAAGTGTCGGTTGGCAGCTCTTTGAATCTTTGATCACTATTCCACTCATGATGATGAAAGATACCTAATACGAAGTAATGGTCCGATATGTGCGTCAGCCCAAAACCACCTGAAATTTTATTGAGTTTTTACCTTAAGAATATCTATTATATATGTCGCAATACACTTGTGAAGACATTCACATTCTGAATGCTTTGTATTTCCACCACTATTGGCAAACCAATAGCCATCTCACTTTTCTGATATCTTTTCTCCCATATCAAAACCTTCTACATGACTATATCCATTTCCTGCAGGCAGGCGAGTTACCCTTGCAATTACCTCTTGACAAGTCTTCAGAAGATTATCCGCAAGACTTCTACGATTTTTGGGGTAGTGGCTGTGCTCTGCAAATGCCATATAACATCACATACAATAGCGGATAGGATAAACCACTATCGAGATTCACTTCTTTCACTATATTCTAGATATCAAACTCAGACTATATCGACAGCAAGTATGTCAATATCAGTCATCATCCAGCCATGCAGAAGCACCCCCATAACTATATAGTTATTGGAATTGCTTATCAGTTTTCAATATTCAACATACTCTTTTTCTGCTCTTTAAGAAATGGATCCTCGGGATGAGTTCAATACTTGATATATGTGGGTCATATAGCATTCAAGTGTAAAAAGCAATTTCCATAGAATTGGACTTCAATCTTATCCACCTATACATTTACCAATCATAGTTCGTATAATCTATTGCAGCCAAAGCTGTATTGAAATACAGTTTCTTATGGTTTCCACTTGAAATGATTCAATATACAAGGCTGTAGCCAATACACTTCAACCTGAACCCAAGAAACCAAAACAACTCCCACCTGAACCAAAAACAGGTACAAAATCCACAGTATATATGTTTGCAAGCTTTGGTGGGAGGTTCAGATATATACATAAGGTGCGGCTCTGTGCGGCTCTGCTGAAGCGCACTGACCAGGTTATTCGGCACTGGCACGATCGACCTCCGCATCGCTAGCTACCTAATCCACTTGACCTTCTCGCAACCCTTCCATTGGTAGCAACATCTCAATTCTTCTCTCTTTCGGTCATATGAGGTGCAATAGCTCTCAAATCCCATGATCTTCTGAAGGAGAGGTGCTTCTGATGATTTGCTGTTCATTTTTCGAAAAAACCTGACACGATAAAGTTTCCGTGTGCCTGACTACAAAGATAAAGCGATGTTTAAATCCCACGCCTACAACAACCAACAGTTGGACTTCACGTCCTACAACTGCAAGCTTTGCACTAAGTAATCTGGTTGGCCGGCACTGTATTCTGGCCTTATTGGGAATAGCCTTAAAAAAGTTACTGTAAGAACCTGCACTAATCAGAATGGCAGAAGAAGGTTTCGGATGGCGTCTCCTGAAAGTAGCCAATGATGATAGCCTGATTCAATATTTTCAAGGAACGGCTTGCACGCCGCAGAATGCTGCCAATGCCAATGTCACGGCTATCAGCCGCAAAGGACTTTGCAAATTTTACATGACAATTGACCAGTCCTACTGCTCCAGAACAAATGATCTCCGATGCCTTATCAATCGCGTACATTCACTGGGGGTGCAGCTGGACACAGTCACTACCATGTGAGACAACACACTGGCGGATGTGGTGAATTGGCGTGGCTGATTCAATACTCTTTCTCAAATGACTGCTTGTCTTGGTGTGGGTGGCAATGGTGCTGTGGGAGGGTCCTTCTCAAAATCCCACTTGAAACAGCATCAGCCTCCATTGTTTACTGGGGACCTCAAGCTGGAGACTATTAATCTGTTTCTTCGCAAGGTGGAGCGCTGGGTTCGCCAAGGCAGAGCGGCAATGGGTACCATGGAGTCGGACAAGTGCATCGATTCGGCCTGGCGATTCATGGATCCTGAGTCGTACAGTTGGTTCGCACACTGGATTCATCAGCATGGTGTCACCGATAATCATCCTGTAGACAGCTGTTATGCACCAGTGACATGGCCTCATTTCGAGTACGCTTTTCACCATCGTTTTGTCCCAGAAGTCGCTATTACTGCTGTTTGAAAGGAGATCCGTGCGCTACACTATTCCAAAGGGGTTGGAGAAGTTGCGCACTATAACAAGCGCTTCTCTGAGCTCATTTGTATGCTGCAAAAAGATACCACTATTATGCACGAGGATCCGCTGTATGATGAGTACTGTTCCAAACTGCCAGTGGGAATCACAGATCAGAATATCACCTCAGCTGGCATGCAAAAGAAGCTGCAGCCAGGTACCCCGTTTACGTTGGCTGACATTATGAAGATAGTCAGTCAATTTTTCAAATGTATGACATCGCATCCGGCTCTCACAGCTACGCCAGAGAACCATTGCGCCAACTTTGCCAGGCATAAAGCAGCCACTATTCCAACACCTATCGGTCCGGAGCCGATGGATCTGACTGTAGCCAACACCAACACCAGGTACTACTGCTGTAACGGTTTTGGACCTGAGGCACGCAATTGTACAACTTCGGACATACAGGGGCGTGGCCAAGTTTTCCGTGGAAGAACTGGTGGAAACCGCAGCAGACAGGATGGCGGCGATGATTGTATTGATACTCATCGTGGTGGCCCAGGAACTTCGGCCAGATCGGCAGCCGGGAGTATCAATAACGTTCATAAGGCTGCATGGGGGGGTGCCAGCACCAATGATGATGGGGAGGACTCGGCAGGAGAGCAGGAGGTTGGAGATGAGGAAGATGGCCAGGGAAATGGCAATTGGGAGTAGTGGTACAACGTCCTACTACCCAGAATATTATTGGAACAATGACAACGGTGCAGAGGAAGGAATTGGAGGAAGGCAAAGAATCATGCATACGGCATGCGAAATTGTACTTGAGCAGCTTGCCAGATACTGAGTCTTCTGCTTCTCCGAGTCTGCCTAATTCTGACTTACTGTATTTTAATGCTTCCATTTCAACCTCCAATAATGAAATTTGTTCAGCATATTTCTTGCATGGTTGCGGTGCCTCCCATCGTTACGTGGATACTGTCTAAGCCAATTTTTTGGACTTGAAACGTTGACTTTGCGGGCGCATGGGAGTTTCTGTCGCAAGAGAAGAGATGGCAGAAGTGGACAGTGGCAAGTTTGGCTTGATTTGTCGGTAAGAGGCATCACTGGCAACTGCGTCTACATCTCTGGGTGGTATACAATTTTTGACTTGGGTGGTATATTTGACCTAATTATGGGTAAAGATTGGATGGCAACCAATCTGCATATCATTGACCATAGAACTAATACTCTACAGATACTGGAGCCCAATTGGACTGATTTGCAGCAAGGATCCTGCCTATCTTAAACAATCATTACAACATCACTTATAGGTCTGCGATTTTATCAATGACGATTGAGAGAAGTTCGGGCCCATTGCAGAACAGTGGCCTGTAGATCCGCAATCAATATGATCTCCACATCCTTCGTCGCCAAGTACAAGTCATCAGAAATGTTCATCGTCATTATTCGGGAATGTATCGACAAGATGATGGAGGCGCAGCAGGCCACTCCACATAAGCCTGCAGACCTCGAAACCTGGCGGCTACGCATTAGGAAGGCATTTGCAGATCACTTCGAACCACCAATGGGAGTCCCTTCAGCTTCGAAATACGACTTCCATATTGACACTGACCCAACAGCAAAGCTGGCTCATAACCAGGCATACTGGATGTCAGATTCGGAGCGCTTGGAATTCGAAACCCAGATTGCCAAGTTACCGGCCCATGGCTGGGTAGCTGACTGCCACTCCCGATTCACAGCAGCAGTGATCTTTGTAAACAGACCAGATGGCTCTGGACTTCGTATGTGCATTGATTACACAGACCTAAATGCAATCACTGCCAGGGACCAGTATCCACTTCCATACATAGAAGATCCCATTGATCTGCTACATTGTTCCCGGGTATTCACAAATCTTGACCTTGCCAGTGGCTACCATCAGTTGCCCATAGATACCGATGACAGGCACAAGACAGCATTCTTCGCTCTCAATGGCTTCATCAGCAAAGTCAATCGTCCGGTCCGGAAGACCTGGGACCCTCCAGAGGTTGTGGAGGTTGATATTGAATGACACACTCTGCAGACCCTCTGGGAGTCCTCCGGGACCGGTGAATGCAGCCTCAGAAAACTCTCATGTTCTCCCAGAGAACTTGAAGCTGCTCCCGGAGATTCCTGTATCACAAAAGTCTACTCTGTAGCCACTTCGAATGTCCCTAAGAGTGCTCCGGGAGATTCCTGTATTGCAATAGTATACTCTGTATCCACTACTCATGTTTCTAAGCGTGCTCTGGGAGATTCCCGAAGTGCAGCCAAGTCCTCCGTAGCCAGTTCTGAGCTCTCTGACGAGCTCTGGTATGTTTAAGGATCACTCAGAAGCACCTGGATCAATTTCTTCACTTCCAGATGGAATTATGGTGTGTCACCCATTTTCAGATTTGCCAGTAGTATTGCATACATCTTTGGTATTCATCAACTGCAGCCTGCCGCTATCAACTAAAACAACATATATCCATGCTGCGCCCCAGCAGCACCTCGACACCACCTTGACAAATGACACACAGCCCCTGAGGAACAGACTCTCACTTGAATACGGCTGCCAGGTCCTCTGTTTGCTCCCCTGCTGCATCTGGTGCTATATAACAGGTTGAGTGCTTGGCAGAGCTTGCAATTCTTGCGTCCATATAGCTGCCTATATGCCCAATGCTGGCGGCCTGGCAACCAAAACCAATGGAATTCTGGTGTCTCTGGTATCTCTCATACAAGGCTATATCAAACGTTAGCCGCCATTAATTTCAGGATCAAGGGGGCACACTGATGGCTGAATATCTCCCTGCAGAAGTCCTGAGACGGTTCGCTCTTTGTTCCTTTCTCATAGTTTCTCAAAGTTCAGTTCAGTGTGGTTGCAACTAAGCAAATCAAGTGGGGAGTCATTCGCTAATCCCAAAATTTCTTGCAATGCTTTCGTCTGCTAAGGTAGGTGATGGAAGTGAAGAAGTGAGCAATGATCAGTATGGCGGGCTCGCTTCTTGCAAACCGCCAGACTTTCTTCATACCATTCAGGATATCTTCCCATTACCCAATCCATGAGTTATCATTCAGCAAAGTGGCAACCTGCTGTAGACATAGAAGCTTCTCTTCTATCTTCAATGAGTACAGTGAAGTCACCATAAACCTTGCTGTTGCAACTAGTCGACCCCGCATACCACTGATTTTCCCCTGCAACTGTATTATATTGATCATTAGTATTATCACACTTTGAAACCCAGAGAATACTTTTGAAACTCACAATTCTACGTGTCAGGGCATCGATGTGCTCACTGGGTACACTGGGGCACTCCCACACGTGTTGCATTCTGTTGAGTGGGCCAACAGTTCTCTGTTGGACGGTCATGGCGTCAAGGGCTTCATCCCATGCCTCCTTTCAAATGTCCAATTCATTCTCTTGACAGGCCAGCCAGGGGTTTTCAATAAACAAAACAGATTTCAAGAAGTCCTTTGCTAAATTGAAAGCTGCTTTGTTATGGAGTGGCACCTTGCTATCCTTGTTGCTCTTTGACCCCGATGCACCTTCAATAGATGGAGGGGCAGCTAAGGAATCCTGACTACTTGCAGGCCACACTCTGGCATGGTTCACTGGAACAAAGAACGTCATATGTTGCCAAGGAAATCGAGGCGGAGTGCCTTCAAGTGATTGTGAGTGTGTCAACAACCGAGAAAGGTCTCCATTGGTATTCCCAAGGTTTGATTTGGATTTCTTTCTTTGGAGTCAGTCAGTCGCCTGGACGGTATCTGAGCGAGCCCTTTTTGGGCTGTTTCAGCCGGTATTGCAACTGCGTCTATTCGGTTCATGAGTTGACAGTAGCTCGTCATCATCATAATCCGAACTGGTGGTGGGATTGTCATCTTGCTCTCAGTGTTCATCATTGTCTTCTTCGAAATTGTCCAGTTTATTCTCGTGGCCCTGAAGGTTAGCTTGATACAAATTAGGGATTCATCTGGCCTTACATATTTGGGAATGTGTAGAGAACCTTTTTGACTGGCCATCCTTGCTGAGCGCTCAAAATCTTGCTCTTGAGAAGCGGTAAAGTTAGGATGTTGCGAGGCCATAGGTGATGAGAATATATCCAAATGTGATTTGAGAAGAAGAGGTCTGAATAAAGAACAAGTGCACCTGGAGAACCTCTTTTTTCTTATAGAAAACTGAAGGTGACACAGTGGTTCGCATCGAAGAGACAATCTGTTCATTCCCACATAAGTTGAAGAACACCTGAGCTGCTAATCCATTCACTGAGTTCAGGGATCTGTGAGTGAGACGAATGGGTATTCAGGCTTCAGGACTGCTT
>WHVE01000539.1:0-93570 GCA_015178995.1 Trichophaea hybrida
GCCGCCCTTACTTAGGTGAGTGTCATTGGCTTGGTGCTTACAACTGCAGTCCCGGTTGCAGTGGCAACTCATCACATTGCGATTCCAATTAAATGACACGCTTATGGCATTTGCCAATTGATATGGAGTAAGTAATTACACATTACATCATGGCATCTTTGCCCTACGTAACTTACTGTCCAATCGGCTTGATTGACTGTGACACTTTGTATGTTGCTCCATACACACTCCGCCATCATTGCCATTTCTCATCTCTATGCCTTATACTGTACATCATTGGCAATTGACACTGTCATTACAGCAGATTTGGAGGATATATGATTCAATTGCACAATTTATGCCACACAACAATGTTAAGAGTTGCCATAACAATTGTTTGCATTATAATACTGTTCCTACTCATAGCCATTCACACCATCTGTCTTCGACCAACCCTGCCATGGGTCACATTTACCCTGACAGAAATCAAACAAGCCATAATTACCTCTGCAACATGTAAAGCCCCCGGACCTGATAGGCTGCCCTTCTACTGTCTCCGGCAAGCATACCTAGCAACCACTGAACAAATCAACAGACTCTTTGCTATACTGGGAACCACAGGATATCACCCCACCTGTTGGTGACAAGCAACGACTGTGATGATACCCAAACCTGGAAAACCTGATTATTCAATACCTGAGGCCTACTGACCTGTTGCCCTTCTCAATTGCCTTGGGAAAATTCTTGAAAATTTGATGGCAATCCAAATTGCATATATGGCTGAAAACTACAACCTGCTACCCAAAGATCAGATAGGAGGACAAAGACAACGTTCTGCTATAGATGCTGCAATGGCACTTACACATGAAATTGAACACGGAAAACACGCAAAGGAAATCACTACTGCCCTCTTTATGGATGTAAGTGGCACATTTGACAATGTATCCAAAGACCGTCTCCTCCAAACTCTACGACAGCTGGGCTACCCAACCACAATTCAATTATGGGTGGACCACTTTTTATCTGACCGTACAACCGCACTGGCATTCAATGAACAAAAGGAAGACCTCAGCCCTGTCCAGGCAGGAATTCCTCAGAGATCACCTGCATCCCCAATTCTCTTCCTCCTCTATCTCAGTCCTCTCTTCTACAAACTTACACTCTATTACCTCAACTTTTGAACTCCAAGCTACATGGACGATGTTGCAATTGCTGTTTGAAGCTAATCAAAAGCCTATAATGCAAGATGCCTCGAGGCTGCTGCATCGACAGTGATGCAATGGGCAGAAAACAATACTGTACGATTTGATGACTCAAAGTCAGAGATGATGCACTTCCACAATACACAAAACGGTGATACCTCTGATGACGAAAAGATTACCCTACCCAATGGCACTACCATTTCCCCCAGCACAAATGGCATTGGCCCAGATGTGGTAAGGTGGATTGGTATTTGGTTTGACAGAGAAATCAACTTCAAACACCATGTTATGCTGAAAGCCGCCAGTGGCAAAAGAGCCCTTGGAGCCCCCAAATGACTAGCCAATACAGAATCAGGACTAACCCCCAGTGCAGTCCGCCAACTATACAATACATGTGTTGTACCTGTTTACGACTTTGGAGCAGAAGTCTGGTGGATAGGGCAAGCAGCATATCAACAGAAATTTGAAACAGTTCAAAATACGGCCCTTCGGTGTATACTTGGAGCCTTCCGCACATCACCCACAATAGCCCTACACAATGGATCAGCCCTGCCACCAGTAGCTGCACGATTTAATCACATGCGACGAAAATATACCATTTGAATAGTTACATTCCCTGAAATACACCCAATCTGACAACGTTGTCCATTGACTTTCCCTCCATTTCATGAAACCCCAGAGTCTGGTAATACAACTGGGCCCTGGATTTCATGGGATAGTATGCAACAAAATAACCGCAAATTTCGAACACATCTTATTCAATCCTTATCAACCTTCAGTCCATGGATTTCTAATAGCTCGGAGATTCAAACCTACTGAATCACAGCCTGTCCACCATGGATTGAAAGCAGAGTCAAAACACAAATTAATTCCCGCTCAAAGGAAGAGGAAGGAAAAGCCCACAAAGCATAGTATGCAATGTTGAAACAAGATTGCCGCAATAATATTTGTTATACAGATGGATCTATGCTGAACGAAAACATTGGGGCAGGAACTGTAGTGGAAATGACCAGAGAAGAAGTCATTGCAGCAACCAACCCAATGGGCCATCAACAGGAAGTTTATGACGCCGAATTACTTGGTATTCTTGAAGCTGCACTGAAATGCTTGCCGATTTGTCAACGTAATAACATCACCAAAAGACATATATGGATTTTAACAGACAATCAAGCTGTCATACGACATCTCAATACAATCAAACCCACCCTTGGACAGTCCACTTCCCTGGCAATGTCCAATATCACCAATAACCTCCATGCACTCAAAACTACATTCACAGTACAATGGGTTCCTGGCCACACTGATATACCTGGGAATGAGCTTGCTGATAAGTTGGCAAAAATGTCCGCTGTTGAAAAACCACCTACCTACTATAACACCTCCTTATCTTGCCTTGAGAGGGTAACCCCAGCAGCAAAAATGCAGGAATGGGGGCATTGGTGGATGAGGCATCCAGCAAAAGGAAAGAACTCTATCAGAACTTTCTGTACAAAACCAGACAATATTTTCACAAGTGGCAACTGTCAGTTTGCATCTACTGTTACCCAACTATGAACTGGACATGGATACTTCCGCAGTTATCTATTCAAAATACCAACCAATTCTGTTGATTCCCCTCACTACCCATGTTGCTATGGAGGTTCTCAGTCGCCGGAACTTCTTCTCAGGTGCCCCTTATACCAACGCGAAAGACAATCATGCAGAAGGAGATTTGAGTAGTACACTCTCGATATCTCTGGAAGCATCTTCTTTATACAGATAGAGGAATGCAACCTTTGAAACATTTTCTGCATGACACACATATAGCTACTAGATAATGGTACCTGGGCCAATTCCGTAATGATAAACACCTTGGGCAGGGTAATACCCAAATTGCAGGGCAGGGAACTGTCAACGATATGGTGGAACAACATTGGAGTGAAAGTGGAGGGGATGATGGGGAGGATGATGATGAGGAGGAAGGAGAAGAAGAGAGTTGAGAGGAGGATTAAAGTTGAACAGGGAAGGAAGGAGGAGGGTTAACTCCAGGGGGAGCCCGCATGATATGCAGAACCAAGCCGAATTAGACTGACAGATATTTCATTATTGAATGATGCGTGGTACAGACCGCTATGATTTATCGAAAATTTCTTTGTGACTTGAGCAGGGGTGACAGGAGACCGCGGAGCAGTGCTAACTATCCAGGGGTTTCTCGTTTTTCCGTTATTCAGTTTCATTAGTTGTTCTTGTTCACGGTTATTTGTTTGTACTTTGCTGGCCATAGCCTGCGGGCTGCATGCTGTATAATGAATAAATAAATAAATAAATAAACACCATCTGTCTCCTCACCCCCATCCTCTGCCCCCTCGGCCTCCTCTACCTTCTCCTCCATCTCATCGCTCTTTTCCACCTCGAACTGCTCCCTCAGCTGACATTCACTATCTGGAAGCAGCTCACCATCGTCATCCAAGTCATCTACTATTGGATGATAGTGCAGCCGACTCTGATGATTGCCCTGAGATTCCCCTGCTATTATACGATTCTCGATATGAGAATCTGTGTCACGAATTTAATAAGATCGATAGCAATCAAGGAATTGGTTGTCACCATCATTCTTGTTGTTGAGACAATGTTCCTCGGTTTCCAGACCATCTTCAATATAGGAAAAGTCATTCGCAATGTGTATGTCAGGAAGATGTTGGTGAATTGGCTCCACCTCTACCTTGGTGTCATCTTCGAGAAAACGATTAATGGCTGCAAGGTCGGGAGCAGGCACTGGCTGTGGAGGAGCAACCGGCTGAGTTAGCTTGCCAACGATCAGGCGGTTTGACTGATTCCTGATCCCAATCTTCACTTGGTCACGATACTTTCCGGGCAAGCCATTCCAGTGCTCCACATGCCTGATGTAGAATGCTTGAGTTGTCAGTACAACGCACATAGTGGACGGAACAACTTAAACTTACGCATGATGTTCCCCTGGGAGATCAGAAGCTGTGGACATGGCTTCATATGTCTGTTTGGAGTATTGCCCTTGGTCCTTACATACTCTTCTAGTGCCCACTGCAGTGCAGTTGCTGAGAGCACTATGAGAGTTGGCATGACGGTCTCCCAAATCCAATTGTACTGGCGTCGGGCCAGCAGTCCCCTTTTCCGGGTTCATTCAAAAAAATGCAGATAAAGCAAATTAGGTATCTCTTCGGCACGGAATGCCGAAGCAACGTCCTGAATTGTCGTGTCAATTTCGAAAATTGATAGAGAGGAAGCATACCGATAACACACATCATATGACTTCTCAAGATCCTCAAGTATCTAAATGATCTGGTCATCCTTCAGGAGATGCCGAACGATTGAGAGTTTGTCAGCGTCACAGAAACAACTATCGAGGTTGGAAAGCAATCTGACTAGGGCTTTGGCTTTGCCAATTATTGCCGATCAGATGGAGTTAGGGCACGATATTATCTATTTATTGCTTCGAGTCAGCGACCCACAAAATTGTTGAAGTCACGTACATATGTAGTGGTCTTCTTCTCCTGTTCATTCCACAAAACCTTGAAACCATACACCTCTTTTGCATCCTGCCATGAATCATTAACTTCCTGGCAATAATTTTTCTCAGTACTGGCAATTCACTGAGTTGTAAAGGCAATTACCAAGGCTATTTCTTCATCGGTCAAGAATGGTTTCCCCTGCAGAATACGAGACTCAATGGTTCATGTTGAATATTTGAATATTGCCTGGCACTGATTGTCAGTAATTGCCCTTATGCTGAGAGAGGTTTTGGAGACTTCATGATTCTGGATGGTAGCCTTGCGCGAAGGTGATGACAATTTTACACGTTGCCATGGCAATTTGTCTGGTTTATCAGCTCTGTGGCGTAATGGGCATGACACTATCTCCATCATTGATGACAAACGGATTTGAAATAGCGGCACTGCTGATGAGCAGTGTTGTGTCGGTGCCACTGGTGATGTGTTAGGTTGCTGGAAGGTTGTTGAACCATGGATCAGAAGGTTCCTAATATTGGCGGCAGAGATGTCGGTTGCTGGAGAAGTTACTGCAATGTTTTTTGGGTTGTTCGAGCAATTCTGGGCGTTGTTTTCTACATTTGGCTATTTGGAATACCGACTATATTGCTAATCAGTGGTATGTGGCACTGCCTTGCGCTTCCCACTGATAATTCAACTTTTAGATTGAGCAGAACCTACCTTAAGAATTTCTGGAGCCTTAGTATTCGATGTTGTAGCAACTATGTGGGAGGATGGTCTGGTGGCTGACATCATGAGTATGGGCTGGGGTTATTTCACATAGAAGTAAAGATATTGGTCAATGTCAATGAACTGAGATGGTGCAACAATTTTAGAAGTTGTTCGAACAACGATATCTTATGTCGAGCAGAACGGCATCTCCGACAGTGTCTAACTATCACGCTACACAATGTCTGTGAACATTTACTACTGGAATATTTGGTTAGACCAGTTCAAACATGGTCTGAACAAAATTACGGTTTGTCAGTCTAATCGAGTTCGTGTGAGTGCTCAGGAAGTTGGAGCCTATAAGAATGCATTCCAGTCACATACTAGCAAAAAAAACAAAACATAATAACATCCAAAATTGTTTTGCCAACTAGCAAAGTCACCTGAACCATCCTACTCATATTACTCATAGCTGAATGAAACAAGCTGCGATGCAAAAACAAAACAAAATCTCAACCGAGAAAACAAAGACCAAACGAACCAAAAACAGAACCCAACACAAGCCCAAAAACAAAAAACCCCGTGCCAATTTCCAAAGTTGTCCTGCCAACGGTTTCAATTTCCCTCCCCATTATCTCCATTCTCAAGCTTCTCATTGTCAAACGCCTGATCCTGCTCCCACTTCTCTCCCCTTGCCTGTATTTTGAGGCTGTTGCTGGGTATCGTCAAAGTAAGTGTTCGGGGGCCCGGGAGTTGGAGGCTTGTCCGCCATTGGCCTGCGCGGAAGATTGTCAGGGGTTTGGGCGGACGGAGGACTACCCAGTGTACGACATAGGGAGATGTTGTAACCACATCAGGGGTTGTTGTCCTCATGTTCGTCCAATTCCGGAGTGTCTACCTGCGCCATGTATTCACCATCCTCCCCAATTTATTCCGGGAAAGGATTGGTATCTCAATACTGTTTGTCAGAGTTGTTGGAGCAACCCAGTCCAATAAACGGCGCTTCCTCCCAAGCATGCTGCTCAGGTGTCATTCGGTGGTGATAACACACTTCGTGTGGAAAATAGACGAGGTTTCCAATCCTTACATTCTTTTCCGCAGATTGACGAGGTCGTCATTTATTTGCCTTTCATTCCAGTCACCTGGACCACCTCAGAAGTCGCCTTACCGCTCTGTAGGTTTTGTCAACCCGATCAATGAAGCCTTTTGTCGTGGCAGGAATTGTGAACATTGGAGGCTTCTTGTCATCGTTATTCGCAACATCTGAAAGGTATTCGAGGGCATCATCCATCACTTCCCCAAGCGCGAATTGGGAGGCATCAATATAATCAAAGCCGTCTGTGACAGGTATGTCGATTCCAGAAGTTGCCGTGCCACTTACGGAAATATTCGGGCGACAAAGGATCACATGCACGGCTGGGGGGGAATATATCTCGGTTGCCAGCCAGGCTGCGACCACTGCATCATCTTGTAGTCTGGCGATATGGACCAATGCAAAATACTTGAAGTTGTGCGAATGATGAGTAGAGTTGTTGTTGGCCCGAATAGCTGACTTGGACCCTGTTGCCCTCGTCCCGGCCATGATTTCCGAGAATCCGGTGATAGTCACATCTGAGCCTTGGGTGCTAGGGCACTCGATTTCGTCAAAAGGATTTGCAAGGGCCCCATGGAACGACCGTGGTGGACGAGCTGGATTGCTCAGGCAACTTGGCAGAACGGCACGCCATAGGTCATTCAATGTCCTGTCAGTAAGTTGCGTAACTTCCCATCTCACTCCTTCATGCCAATCGAAGTTGATATACAAATGCTGATGCTGAACCCCAACTCCAGCTTCACTGACATCGATTGGGACCCCAGATTCGTCAAGTTTGAGGCCCTGCTCAGAGAGGAGAATCCCGAAACAAATGCTGGTGGAACCATGGGCAGGAGGTGTGTGAGCAACTCGTGAGGTCATTGGGACGTGGCTAGTAGTTGAAGCTTCAGTGTCGTGGTCAGGAATCCCCATACCTGGCAGGATATGTCGGGGTGCATTGTGTCGGACCGGCAAGTTCCTGGTGCGGGCAGCAGGCCACGACATTCCGGCAAAATTCCTTGATGTCCTTAATTTGTCTCTGCTATCCCCCAGACAGTCTTCCAAGCTAGCCACCAACAACGTCCTACAGTATTGCTTCGCGTTGTTCAAAAAAAGGAGAAAATTGATTGAAATATTTCGAGGTCTCGGCATCCGAATGGATAATCTCCTGCTGGAGCCCATGCCAAGTTTCATGGCTTTCGAGTTCATCATCGTAGTGCATGGTCAGGAATGCAATGCAGGCATGTAGATTTCGTAAAGCCCGAGATTTCAGTTTGTTCAGCTTTAGTGTTGCCTTGTAGCTATCCGTGGACGGTTTCTGCTTGCACACCATTCAGCTGACAACTTGAGGAGTTGGTCTGACGATGATTAGTGATTGATCAATTTATATGAATAGGCATGGGAGAAATTGATTTACATTATAGTATAGATGAGGAGGGTTGGCGAAAGAACTTCAAGGATTGATCTGACAATAATCAGCGATGGATTGATTATACCGACGTGCATGATAAGGATTGCACCTGATATTGGCCAAACAACCTTTGGAGTTGTTGAGTCGATGTGCTAAAGTTATAATTAGTTTATGGGTAGTTACATGATGGGATTCAGACTTGGGGATGGTAGATATCGCCAGAGAGAATACGAGTGAAGCTTAAGGAAGATAGAGGAAATCGAGCGAGCGCCCAGAGGTGACGCCCTTATATATCAAAATTGTTTCGCAGAAGCGAGTTGTTATTCAACTGGTACAATGTTTGATCATGTTGAACCGAAGGTTTGTATCCAACCCATCATCACATAAATTTCAAGTTGGACCGTATGAAAACGTCGCATTGTGTTTAAAATGCTACAGATAGTTTACTTCAACCTTCCAAGTTGTTAGGGCAACTTTTCGCATTGTCAAGAGTGAATGAGTGTTTTAGTTCGAGGTTGATTTCAGATGATAGTTCAATACCTTCCTTTGTCAAAACCAAGCATAACACATGACACTAAGCTCACCTTTGCACAACCCACCATGCTCCAAAGACGTCACAATCAGCAGGATGTAAATATTCATTGATTTACATTGTTGTGATGACTCTATGAGTTGTTTTATTAGTTGGAAGGCCTTCTGATTTGGCTACAAACACCAAATCTCACTCATTTGTATATATCTTGCCAGCAACTTGCAGGGTTGCTGCGGCACCTTGAAGCACTGTCGCATAGACTTTCGATTAAATATATTACTGAACCATATGCCAAAATCAAAAAATCAAATTAGCTTCTTTCAAGATTGATTCATTTATTTATTTATTCATCATACAGCACGCTGCCCGCAGGCTATGGCTGGTGAGGTATAAACAAATAACTGTGAACCAGGACAACAAATGAAACCAAACAAAGGAAAAACGAAAAACCCCTGGCTAGGTCCCACCGCTCCGCAGTCTCCTGTTACCCCTGCTCTAGTCACAAAGAAATTTTTCAATAAATCATAGCAGTCTGTAACACGCTTCATACAATAATGAAATATCAGTCAGTCTCATTCGGCTTGGTTCTGCATATCATGTGGATTCTCCCCCTGGAGTTTACCCTCCCCCTCCCTTCCGCCTCTTCCAAGAACTCCACCCAGAAATTAAGAATCATACTCCCAACTCCAGAAAGTGCTAGCCCAGTCAGTAGGGTCTACTAAGCCGGCAATATGCTCTCGAATACATACAAATGCCAATGAAAACCATGACTCCAACTAATGCAGGCGCCGAAAAGACAACCTCGTGAATTGTTAGTACCACTTCGACACTCTTGCATGAGTACTCCTCACCTATACAAGCTCCAAAGACTTGTGCCGGAGAATACGTATGCTTTTCGACACCCGTTCATTTCGCTTTGATGCATTCACATCTCAGGGAGTTGCTGCATACTTCCTATAGGTAGTCGTCATTTCGCATGTTGGCATATCATCAATCGAGCCTTTTCGTTTGAGGCTGTGAGCGGTCATGATGATGGAGATGTCTAGAGTACGTACTGCTTTTTCGTTTCAAGCACTCAAACAACTTCGGTTGCCAGGGCAACCATGATAGACTCTTAGAAACTCAGGGGTGTCTTTTCATACTGATCGACTCATTGATTGACTGCTGGAGAACAGCCATCCATCCATTGATCTTAGAGCTTTCAATAAACGCGTTATTCCACAATCGATTATAAGGTATTCACTCTCAACTACATACAAAATCGTATCAACAACGTCTACAGTTGCCAATGCCATCAACTAAGAAGTGAAATGTCGGAATGTTCATTTGCAAGGTCTGTGGCAATCGTTTCAACTCTGATACCTGGAGGACTAAACATATGGAGAACAATCATGCCCAAGAGCACGATGCAATGATGCAAGCAGCTTTCAACTTTACCTTCAAGATCACATCCGAGTTTAGCTATCAACGATAAAAAGCAGAAACGGAATGTCCAGAGTTGCCCGAGCAATGACAATAATTGAGACCCACCCACTTTCTTTTGGAACCATGATCCTGTGCCAAATACACTCGATTGCCTACAATCACAATCACCAAAGCCATCGGCACCTGCATAATCCGTACCAGTAACACATGTATTCCGAAATGCTGGTCTGCCACTGCACTACGTTCCCACCATGACCGAAGAAAACTCCATACATGTTAATGCCAACCCTTGACATCCGTGTTCCGACGCTACTGAGTTTCACCTTGCCGAAATATTGACTGTGCACAGAGCGATGTCGAGTCTGAATGATGATTTGTTAAAGGGAGACACAGGGCTCTAACAGTCGGTCAAACAATCTCTAAAGTCGACACCCATACTCCATCAGATGATCGACCTAATGTCTGATGGCCTTGGCCATTCATCATAGATGAAGCAAACAACAAATTTCATATGGAATGAAAGCTGCCCTAAGCCGATCGAGTTTTACTCCCTGGATAGCATATTATTCGCCAAATCGCTTTTGCGTCAAAAGGCATACCAGAAGAATCTTGTGTATGCTCCTGAGCGTCGTTTCAGCAACGATGGGCGTTGTCTATACAATGGGATGTACACAGCAGAGTGGTGGTGGGAAATCCAGATATGTCAATTGCCTGGAGAATTAAATGAATTGTTTTGACAACATTTAGCATTGTCTTCCAGAAGGCGAAACTGTTGTTCCCCTGATCTTCTTCTCCGATTCGACACATCTCACAAATTTCTCCAGCGATAAGAAAGTATGGCCCGTATACATGATCATTGGCAACCTCTCCAGCACCATACAGATGAAATCAACAACTCACAGTATTGTTCTGGTAGCACTTCTGCCACAGCCATTCAACTTACATGATATCCCGGCTTAACAAAAGGCCTGCCATCGAGCCAATGATCGACTTGTCATGCAGAGTGTTCTCGACTACTTGCTGCGGTCTCTGACCAATGTGCAAAATTGTCAGTTAACCGCTTCTTGTGCCGACGGTCATTACCGGCAATGCTCTACATTTCTGTCTGGATGAGTTGCTGACTATCCGGAGCATGCGGTACTGCAAAATCATGGATATGGATTATGTCATTGGTGTAAAGTGGAAAAGAAGGAATTGGGCAGGTATATTGACATACCGGTGGCACTCCGCGATGATAACATTTATCAAGTATTGTACCAAGTTGCCCGAACAACCTTACATGATGCAGAAGACGCTCTAGCAAACTTGCAGAATCCTGATAATACTAGAGTTCACCAACTTGCTGAAAGTTCCAGCAATATCGATTCTTCAACCCTGCCAGCTGTTGAGCCAATTACTTACGACCCTGTTGAGGCTGCCTCTATTCTTAGTGAGTGTGGCATCAATCTTGGTGACAATATATTATGGCACACCGGTTCAATTGTCAGTGATCTTTCAAAACCAGACCTCCTTCACACAATGCAGTTGGGGATGATAAAACATCTTCTGGGATGGCTCCAACAACTCATGTAGAAGTTCAAACGACTCCCAAAATGAAACGAGCTGTGGTTATCTGTACCGGCGTACTTGGCAATAATAAAACCCAAGAAATCATATGAGGAGGTTAGCCAGTGGACTTGAAAGGAACTTAGAACAATGAGCTGCTATCTGCTTGCAGCCGTCACCAACACTCTATGTTGTCCGAATACATCTGAAAAACAAACATCTGATGATGCCATCCAATGCACCCGAGCACTCCTTGAGTTTTACCACTACTGCCGATGCCCATCCCATAATGAGAATACCTTGAATCATATGGATGATGCTCCGCGTCGGTTTCACAACTTCAAACATGTCTTCCTACAATATCAGGCGCACAAGAAAACAACTGAACAATCGAAAGAATCACAGAAAGAGCTCAATAAGGCGCGAGACACAGATATGGACAATAACAGCAATTGCTCTGCCAATGAACGAAAACGTCAAATCGATGACTGATATGATTGGAAAAAGTCGGAAGTGGTTGATCACCTGGAGGAGGAGTCATCATTTAACTATGCAAAACTACATCTAATGACACACTTCCGGCAATGTATCAAGCGATTCGGGGGGTTGCAACAGTGGTCTGCTAAGGTTGGTACAGTGACTCACAGAACCCAAATCAAAGACGGGTATCGGGCCTCCCATAAAACTGGAGATGTCAATCAGCAGATTGTCAATTATTATCTGCACGGAGATGCGTTTGCAGTACTGCAAATGAACTTCAACGCAAATAATTTCAGCAACGTTACAAGTAGGCCACCCAAGCTGGATGAAAAATATCAGACTGCTGCCACTGGCGGAAGCATAGCAGGGAATTCTGAAGTCAAGCGCCAGGTGTTGTTTGGCTCGATACAGAAGGGAGTAACTACGTTCAGAGATATTTGCAATTGATATAGCTATGACAACATTTTCCAGAGTTGTCTGGTCAACTCGACGTTAGCATATTTGAACCTCTCAAAGATATGCATTGACATCGATAACCTTCGAAGTTGCCAGGCCGCCTGATTCGATACCATTCAAATCCCTATCGAAGAATTCAATGGCTAATTGACCTATGAGAAAATTGGAGCTACTGGAGAAAAGAAATGGTATACGGAACCACCGAGAAACGATTGGGTATGGGTGAAGATGGCCTGACAATGTCAGAGATTTGCCCAAACTGCTCATCAAGCATTGCAAGGGTGTTAATATTTTTATTTATTTATTTATTTATTATAAAGCATGCATCCTGCAAACTATATCCCACAAACCACACCAGCAAAACGGTGTTTCAAAAATAAGTCAACAACCAGCACAGCTATCGCAAAATGGACACTTGCAATCGATTCCTAACCCCCAATTACCCCCCTACAATAGGGCATCTCTCTTCCAGGACCTTCATTGTTGCTGGGTGGAAAACTGGGCCTCTTACCCCTCTTTTACCCCCCTGCAGCCCCTGCAAAAGGGCCCCCACCGATCATCTACACAACCAATTCTTATCCAATCAACTTCAAACTTTGGGAGCATTGAGAGCACATATAGACGAGGCTCAGGTTTTAATTGCAGACCAAAAGCTTAACATTTGCATTAGTAACACAAAATCTTCGAAAAGTCGCTTTTTCACTCCTACCCCCCCTCTACCTCATTGGAATCAACTCCAAATCAAAAACGGACAACGGCATTTGATTCAGCGGACCCAAAAGCCCAAGAACGAACTATCTACACCTCCCTACAAGCCCCAGACTGCCTGGGCCAAAAATCCTCGAAGTCAAAAACACAATTTCGAATTCGATTGTTTTTCCACGAGTTTTTATCCGCTTCAAACGCCCTTGAGAACACAGCTTGCACACACACACAGGTCTTCCCTGCCGAAAGCACAACTCAATCGAACAAAAATTGACTCCACAACAGTCAATTTTCGACATTATCCCATATTTCGTATTTTTCGCATTTTCCCACTCCCCCCCTTTGGAACAATTGGCCACCGGGGCCCAGCAGACCTACCAGGGTATAAGCGACAACATCCAGCTACTTTGCCGCCATTGACCCCCTGAGTCTTTGGGTGGATCCTCCAGAGTTAAGTTGCACTTCCTTTCTTGCAGTGGTTTTACAGCCCCATCATATAGCAGGCCTCCTAGAGGTTTTTTGTGGCTACGGGTGTCTCTGTATCTGCTGTGAGAAGGCCAAGGCTCTGTACAAGGCTGCAACATCTTGCTAGGACAGACGAGGTGAAGCTCTAACCCCCTCAGGGAATAGATGGTACAAAGGCCACTTATATCAACACTCAAACGTCGGATATATACATATTTAAAATACCTAGAAAATATAATTTCATTAACATATTTAGCACCTTATAAACCCTTTAAAGTCTTCAATGACTTCCTCAATACCACCACCACCCCCACCTGGCACTACCAGTAATATGGAATGCACCTTTATCCAAATCCCAGTTCAGACCCACTCTCTGCAATCGATGCCCCAGCCGTATCACACACCACCCTCACAGGCTATACATCCAAACGAGGAAGGAAAGGCAAGCAGGGACGTTTTGCCGACTGCAGGCCACCTCACCATATCCGCCACTCAATGCTCCAAGTACACGTTGAAGTACCGGCATGGCGATCTGTACAGTCCATCCCGGACATCCTCTGAACAACCACAACCATCTTCTCCACCTCAACAACCAACCAACCCAGCACATATTGGAACTCTGATGACGCTGACCTACATCTTGGAGATGCCCCAGAGGATGCCAATGACAATGAAGAATGTTCTGACGATGATGATGATTCGAAGATGAAGACTTTCAGGACCCGTGCACCAACCTACTGAATTCCAACAACGAAGATGAAGATAGAATTCATCAGGTATTCAAAGCCATCCTTGAACCACTTCACAAGGATGTTCTCAAGATTAACAAATGCCTCACTACACAGAACCGAAAACTGGCATCTCGCTTGGCCTCAATTGAAACCAAACACGAAATTGCCCTGAATACTATTGCGACCCTTGTGCAACGAGTTGAATACCTTGTTCAAATCCAAGCTTCAAAGAAAGATGCACCACCAGCACCACAAGACCTACTAACTCCAGCCGTGCCAGAAGGGACTTCCCCAAACCCACACTCTGGTCAGCAATTGCATCTGCATGCGCAAAGAAAGACCAGCCAAAAGATAAGAACGGATGTACTTTGAATCCCCGTCCTCTCTCCAAAAAACAACGCACAGTAGTGATTGCCCGACACAGTGATCAACCAGTCACTGCGGACCTCACAAAACTTAAGCTTACTATCAACGCCACCCTCCGACGCTGCCATGCAGACCCTTTGGCGAATATTGGACATGTTTCTGCCAACTATAAGCACAATCTCGTCCTCCTGACAGCAGACGCCTGCCCTGTGGAATTGGTACTAGCCCACCAGGCTGCTATTGAAGAATCAGTTCATTCAGTCAATACAACCGCAAAAAATCTCAAAAAGCAAGAAACCTGGATCAGAATGATAGTTCATTCCATTGATATTACTATGTTTCCTGAATGTGAAACCGGAATGAAATTATTGAAAGAAGATATTGAGATGCACAACAATCATATCAAGCTCACCACTCTACCACAATCTCTTACAAAGCCAGAAACTTGACCACCCAAAAAGGCATTTATTTATTTATTTATTTATTTATTTATTCATCATACAGCATGCAGCCCGCAGGCTATGGCCGGTGAGATACAAACAAATAACTGTGAACAGGAACAACAAATGAAACCAAACAAAGGAAAAACGAAAAACCCCTGGCTAGGTAGCACCGCTCTGCGGTCTCCTGTCACCCCTGCTCTAGTTACAAAGAAATTTTTAATAAATCCTAGCGGTCTGTAACACACTTCATACAATAATTACATATCAGTCAGTCTCATTCGGCTTGGCGCTGCATATCATGCGGGTTCTCCCCCTGGAGTTTACCCTCCCCCTCCCTTCCCCGTTCTCAATTACTCCTCCTTTCAACTCTCTGCTTCCCCTTCCTCATCGTCATCATCTTCTCCATCCTCCCTTCAAGGCTCTCTCTGATGTTCCTCCACCATAACGTTTACAGTTTCCTGGCCTGCAATTCGGATGTTACCCAGCCCAAGGTGTGCATCATTATGGAATTCGCCCAGGTACCATCCCCGAGTAGCTATATGTGTGTCATGCAGAAAATGTGTCAAAGGTTGCATTGCTTTATCTGTATAAAGAAGATGCTTCCAGAGATATCGAGGGTGTACTACTCCAATCCTCTTCCGCAGGGTTTGTTGTTCGTATTGTTATAGGGGGCATCTTAGAAGAAGATGTTCTGGTGACTGGGAGCCTCCATAGCGACATGGGCAGTGAGGGGAGTCAACAGAATTAGTGGAAAATTTGGTATAGATAACTGCGGAAGTATCCATGTCCAGTTCGTAGTTGGGTGATGGTGGATGCAAACTGGCAGTTGCCACATGTGAAAATATTGTCTGGTTTAGTACAGAACATTCCAATATAGTTCTTTCCTTTTGTTGGATGCCTCATCCACCAATCCCCCCATTCCTGCATTTTTGCCGCTCGGGATACCCGCTTGAGGTAAGATAAGGAGGTATTAGTGTAGTTAGGTGGTTTTTCAAGAGTGGACTTTTTTGCCAACTTATCAGCAAGCTCATTTCCAGGTACATCTGTATGGCCAGGAACCCATTGTACTGTGATCGTAGATTTGGGTGAATGGAAGTTATTGGCGATATTGGAGAGTGCCAGGGAAGTGGACTTTCCAGGGGCAGATTTGAAGGTATTGAGACGTTGTATGGCAGCTTGATTGTCTGTGAAAATCCATATATGTCTTTTGGTGATGATATTACGTTGACAAATCTGAAAGCATTTCTGTGCAGTTCTAAGAATACCAAGTAATTCAGCGTCATAAACTTCCTGTTGATGGCCCATTGGGTAGGTCGCTTCGATGACTTCTTCTCCAGTCATTTCCACTACAGTTTCTGCACCAATATTTTCGTTCAACATTGATCCATCTATATCACAAACAATATTGCGGGCATCTGGTTTCAACATCGCATACTGTGCTTCATGTGCTTTGGCTTCCTCTTCTTTTGAATGGGGATTAATTTGTGTTTTGACTCTGCTTTCAATCCATGGTGGACAGGCTGTGGTTGAGTAGGTTTCAATCTCAGAGCAATTAGAAATCCATGGGCTGAGGGTCAATAAGGTTTGGATGAGACGTGTTTCAAATTTGCGGTTTCTTTGTTGCATACTGTCCCATCAAATCCATGGCCCAGTTGTATTACTAGACTCTGGGGTTTCATGAAATGGAGGGAAAGTCAATGGACAACGTTGTCAGATTGGGTGCATTTTGGGAAATGTAAGTATTCGCATTGCATATTTTCTTTGCATGTGATTGAGTTGTACAGCTACTGGTGGCAGGGCTGATTCATTGTGTAGGGCTATTGTGGGTGATGTACGGAAGGCTCCAAGGATACACCGAAGGGCCATATATTGAACTGTTTCAAATTGCTGTTGATATGCTGCTTGCCCCATCCACCAAACTTCTGCTCCAAAGACGCAAACAGGGACAACACACACATTGTATAATTGGCAGACTGCACTGGGGGTCAGTCCTGATTCTGTATTGGCTAGTGATTTGAGGGCTCCAAGGGCACTTTTGCCACTTGCGGCTTTCAGCATAACATGGTGTTTGAAGTTGATTTCTCTGTCAAACCAAATACCAATCCACCTTACCAAATCTGGGCCAACGCCTTTTGTGCCGGGGGAAATGGTAGTGCCATTGGGTAGGGTAATCATTTCGTCATCAGAGGTATCACCGTTTCGTTTGTTGTCGAAGTGCATCATCTCTGTCTTTGAGTCATCAAATAGTACCGCGTTGTTTTCTGCCCATTTGAAAGCTGTCCGTGCAGCAGCCTCAAGACATCATGCATTATAGACTTTTGATTTGCTTCGAACAATAATTGCAATGTCGTCAATGTAGCTTGGTGCCCAGGAGCTGGGGTACTGGGTTGTGAGTTCATAGAAGAGAGGACTGAGATAGAGGAGGAAGAGAATTGGGGATGCAGGCGATCCCTGAGGAATTCCTGTCCGGACTGGGCTGAGGGCTGCCTTTTGTCCATCGAATGCCAGTGCTGTTGTTTGGTTGGATAAAAAGCGGTCCACCCAAAATTGAATTGCGGTCGGGTAGCCCAGTTGTTGTAGAGTTTGGAGGAGACGGTCCTTGGATACATTGTCGAATGCACCACTTACATCCATAAAGAGAGCAGTAGTGATTTCCTTTGCATGCTTTCCTTGTTCAATGTCATGTGTGAGTGCCATTGCAGCATCTATAGCATAACGTTGTCTTTGTCCCCTATTTAATCTCTGTGTAGTAGGTTGTATTTTTCAGCCATATATGCAATCCTGTTTGCCCTCAACTTTTCAAGGATCTTCCCAAGGCAATTGAGAAGGGCAACAGGTCGGTAGGCCTTAGGTAATGAATAGTCAGGTTTTCCAGGTTTGGGTATAATCACAGTCGTTGCTTGTCGCCAACAGGTAGGGTGATATCCAGTGGTTCCAAGTATAGCAAAGAGACTGTTGAATTGTTCGGTGGCTGCTTATTATGCTTGCCGGAGACAGAAAAGAGAAGCCCAGTGGGTCCCGGGGTTTACGTGGTGCAGAGGTAAAATTGCTTGTTTGATTTCTGTTGGGGTAAACGTAACCCATGGCAGGGTTGGTCGATTGGTGATATCAGTTAGGGAGGGTGCAACTGGTGGGGGTGGAAACATGGTAGAACGGAATAATACTGCCATTTCTTCAGAAGTCACAGCTGTTGTGTTGGAGGATGGCAGGGGTGGGGCCGTTGGGTTTTCCTGGGTTTGGTATAACGGAGGGCGGTAAATATCTCTGTGCCTTGTGCATTTGCCAAAAATTCAATCCACATTGTTGTCTTGGAGGTAGGAAATCCCGGCAATATTGGTTTCGAACAGCTTTGAATTTGATGTGATCACATTCAAGGCGGGTTTTCTTCCACTGCTTCTGGGCATGGATCATCTGTGTTCAGGAGATTCTGAGTTGGCGGGTCCACCAGTGTTTTGAATGTGTTGTAAGCTGGAGAAATGGGTAGATTTCTTGACTGCATCAAGAATCATATCTCAGAGCAGTTCGGCTGATTTGTCAAGGTTTGATTCGGTTGGTTGTTCATGGAGGTATTCCAGACCATTCGTGAGGCATGGGACAGTGATTGAGAGTTTTTGAGAATAAATCCCAATCTGTCTTATTCCAGTTGTATCTTATCGTGTTGGAGTCAGTGGTAACAAGTTCAGATTCTGCCAAGATATCAAAACATATTGTTGCATGGTCTGAACCAGTTGATGCGTTGTCATCCACGGCCCAATTTGTAACCAAGTCATGGATGGCTTGAGAGGTAAAGGCTAGGTCGAAATAGAGGTTCCTTTGCCATTTCGGTAGTAGTATGTTGGGGTATCTGGTTCATTGAGAAGGGAAAAGTTATTGGTTTCCATGATCTGAACATGTTCGTCGGCGCGTTTGGGTGTTTTGATTTGTGAATTCCACCATGTATGATGGGCATTCATACACCAGCAATATGCATCGTTCAGGCATGGGATTTTGGTGAAGCTTCTTGGAATGTGTAGAGATTAGATACGCCTTCATGTTCATTGTAAATATTGAAGACTGTGATTGGTGCAATTGAGGGGGTTGATATTTCAAGACTTGAATATCAGGATCCTGGCTGATGTCGGTACGTGGGGAGCATTTGATATATGGGTTGTTTTTGGCCATAGGCAATTGCCCTATTGTGTTTTCTTAAGTTTTTAGGTGGTATCAGTAGCTCAAATCCAGGGTGTGTTGTAATGAATGTATTGTCTGGGTTGAATCCAGGTTCTTGGAGTAAAAGAAGGTCGGCCGTTCCAACTGCAAAGTCAAGAAGGGTATTGATGACTAAGGATGAATGGTGGCAGTTGTGTTGTGTAATTCGAATTTCGGTTGGTGAATAGGAAGGTTGTTTAGGCATGGGTGATGGTCGGGTGGTCTTTCAAGAACTTGGCTCGTACCTCAGCACGTATGGGAGTAATTGTTGGGCATTTGAAATCATTGGACCGGTGATTACCATTGCAGTTGATGCATTGGATAACATCATGGACACACTGTTTGCCTATGCTGGGACATGATCCGCATGAGTGGGAGGTGGTGGTGTGAGGTTCTGCACATATGTTGCAGAAAGGTGATTGTTTGCATCGTAGGTAGGAATGGCCAAATTGTTGGCAGTTAGTATATTGGTCGGTTGATTGGGATGCCACATATCGGTCGGCTTTGCGTGTCTTGCCGTCTACTTGTACTCCATGATCTTGAATCAGAGTTGCTTCATTTTCAGTACAGACTGCAATTAACATGGTGGTTGGCTTTTTATGGGGACGAGTTTCTGGCTTTGGAAGAGATCGTGGTAGGGTGGTAAGCTTGATATGATTGTTGTTCATCTCAATATCTTCTTTCAATAATTTCATTCCTATTTCACATTCAGGAAACATTGTAATGACGATGGAATGAACCATCATTTGGATCCAGGTTTCTTGTTTTTTAAGATTTTGTGTGGTTGTATCAACTGAACGAACTGTTTCTTCAATTGCAGTTTTATGGGCTAGTACCAAATCCACAGGGCAGGTATCTGCTGTCAGGAGGACAAGATTGTGCTTGTAGTTGGCAGAAACATGTCCAATATTGGCCAAAGGGTCTGCGTGGCATCGTCGGAGGGTGGCGTTGATCGCAAGGTTCAGTTGTGTAAGATCCGCAGTAACTGGTCGATCACTGTGTCGGGCAATTACTAGTGTGCGTTGTTTTTTGGGGAGAGGACGGGAATTGAGAGTACGCCCATTCTTATCTTTTGGTGGGTCTTTCTTTGCGCATGCAGATGCAATGGCTGACCAGAGTGTGGGTTTGGGGAAGGTCCCTTCTGGGATGGCTGGAGATAGTAGGTCTGTTGGTGCTGGTGGTACATCTTTCTTTGATGCTTGGATTTGTACAAGGTATTCATTTCGGTGTCCAAGGGTTGCAATGGTATTGAGGGCAATTTCGGGTTTGGTTTCCATTGAGGATAAGCGGGTTGCCAGTTTTCGGTTTTGGGTGGTGAGACGTTTGTTGATTTTGAGAATATCCTTGTGGAGTGGTTCAAGGATTGCTTTGAATACCTGATGAATTCTATCTTCATCTTCGTCATTTGCATTCAGCAGGTTGGTGGATGGGTCCTGAAAGTCTTCATCGTCAGAATCGTCATCATCGTCAGAACATTCGTCATTGTCCTCAGTATCCCCTGGGGCATCTCCAAGTCCTAGATCTGCACTTTCAGGGTTTCCGAGATGGTCTTGGTTGGTTGGTCGTTGAGGTGGGGACGATGGTTGTAGTTGTTCAGAGGGTGTCCTGGGATGGACATTACCAATGGTCATACGGGTGCTTGAACGTGTACGAGGGGCATTGAGTGACGGGTATGGTGTGGTAGCTGGCAGTCGGCGAGAACTTGCCTGCTTGCCGTTCCTTCCTCGTTTGGATATATGGCCTGTCAAAGTGGTGTGTGATACAGCTGGGGCATCAATTGCAGAGAGTGGGTCCGAACTGGGGTTTGGATAAAGGTGCATTCCATAAATACTGGAAGTCCCAGGTGGGGGTGGTGGTGGTATTGGGGAAGTCATTGAAGACTTTAGAGGGGTTATAAGGTGCTAAATATGTTAAAGAAATATAAATTTTCTAGGGATTTTAAATAGGTATAAATCCGACATTTGAGTGTTGATATAAGTGGCCTCGGTACCACCTATTCCCTGAGGGGGTTAGAGCTTCTCCTGTTTGGTCCTAGCAAGGTGTTGGAGCCTTGTACTTGAGCCTTTGCCTCCTCACAGCAGATACAGAGACACCCGCAGCCACAAGAAAACCTCTAGGAGGTCTGCTATATGATGGGGCTGTAAAACCACTGCAAGGAAGGAAGTGCAACTTAACTCTGGAGGATCCACCCAAAGACTCAGGGGGTCAATGGCGGCAAAGTAGCCGGACGTTGTCGCCTACACCCTGGTAGGTCTCCTGTGCCCCAGTTGCCAATATGTTCCAAAGGGGGGGAATAAGAAAATGCGAACAATGCGATAATGTTGAAAATCGACCGTTGTGGAGTCAATTTTTGTCCGATCAATGTGTGCTATCGGCAGGGTGGACCAGGATATGTGTACACGCTGTATTCATAAGGGCGTTTGAAACGGATAATAACTCATTGAGAAATGATGGATTTAGAATTTGGGTTTTTGGCTTAAATGATTCTTGGCCCAGGCTGTCTGGGGCATGTAGGCAAGTATAGATGGTTTGTCGTAAGGGCTTCTGGGGCCGCTGAATCGATTGCTGTTATCTGATTCTGATTTGGAGTTGATTCCACTGAGATAGAGGGGGGTAGGATCGAAAAAGCGACTTTTCGAAGATTTTGTGTAACTAGTGCAAATGTTAAGCTTTTGGTCTGAAATTAAAACCTGAGCCTCGTCTATATGTGCTTTCGATGCTCCCAAAGATTGAAGTCGATTAAATGAGAATTGTTTGTGTAGATAATCGGTGGGTGCCCTTTTGCAGGGGGCTGCAGGGGGGGGGGAAAGAGAGGGTAAGAGGCCCAGTTTTCCACCCAGCAACAATAAAGATCCTGGAAGAGAGATGCCCTACGGTAGGGGGGGTAATTGGGGGTTAGGAATCGATTGCAAGTATCTGCTTGGCGATGGCTGTGCTGGTTGTTGACTTATTTCCGACAAACGGTGCTGCTGGTGTGGTTGTCGCTTATTCCCACACAAAATGGCAACCACTATGGTCATTGCAGTCCGTACTGAATATGAAGCAAAACTGATTCAAGATCATGGAGTACAAGTAGATGGCAAAACCCGCAAGGCCGACCGATATGTGGCATCCCGACCAACTGACCAATGTACTGACTGCCAACAATTAGCCCATACATACCTACGATGCAAACAATCATCTTTCTGCAATATATGTGCAGAACCTCACTCCACTACCTCGCCCTCATGCGGATCATGTCCCAGCATAGTCAAACAGTGTGTTCATGATGTTATCCAATGCATCAACTGCAAGGGTAATCACTGAGCCAACAATTCTAAATGCCCAACAATAACTGCCATACGTACTGAGGTACGAGCCAAGTTCATGAAAGACCACCCAACCATTACCCATGCCTAGACAACCTTCCTATTCACCCACTAAAATTCGAATTATACAACACAACTGCAACCGTTCCTCCTTAGTCATCAAATCCCTTCTTGACATTGCAGTTGGAACGGCCGACCTTCTTTTACTCAAAGACCCTGGATTCAACCCAGACAATACATTCATTACAACACACCCTGGATTTGAGCTACTGATACCACCTAAAAACTTAAGAAAACACAATAGGACAATTGCCTATGTGGCCAAAAACAATCCCTATATCAAATGCTCCCCACGTACCAACATCAGCCAGGATCCTGATATTCAAGTCCTTGAAATATCAACCCCCTCAATTGCACCAATACCAGTCTTCAATATTTACAATGAACATGAAGGCGTATCTAATCTCTACACCATTCCAAGAAGCTTCACCAAAATCCCATTGCCTGAACGATGCATTATTTCTGGTGATATGAATGCTCACCATACATGGTGGAATTCACAAATCAAAACACCCAAACGCGCCAACGAACTTGTTCAGATCATGGAAACCAATAACTTTTCCCTCCTCAATGAACCAGACACCCCAACATACTACTACCGATATAGCAAGGGAACCTCTATTATCGACCTGGCCTTCACATCACAAGCCATCCATGACTCAGTTACAAATTGGGCAGTGGATAACAATGCATCAACTGGTGGAGACCATGCAACAATACGTTTTGATATCCTGGCCGAATCTGAACCTGTTACTACTGACTCCAAGACGATAAGATACAACTGGAATAAGACAGATTGGGATTTATTTTCAACAACTCTCAATACACTCTCCCATGCCTCACGAATGGTCTGGCAATACCTCCATAAACAACCAACCAAATCAAATCTTGACATATCAGCCGAACTATTCCAAGATATGATTCTTGATGCAGTCAAGGAATCTACCCCAGTTCTCCCGCTGACATCACATTCAAAACGCTGGTGGGCACCCCAACTCAAAATTTCCCGAACACAGATGAACTGTACCCTGAAGCAGTGGAAGAAAACCCACCTTGATAGTGATCACATCAAATTCAAAGCTGTTGGAAACCAATATTTCCACGATATCCACACCTCCAAGACAACAATGTGGATTGATTTTTTAGCAAATGCACAAGGCACTGAGATATTTACTGCCCTCCGTTATACCAAACCCAGGATATCCCAACGGACACCACTGCTGTCATTCTCCAACACAACAGCTGTAACTTTTGAAGAAAAGGCAGTACTGTTCCGTTCCACCATGTTCCCACCCCCACCATTAGCACCTTCCCCCACTGCTATCACCAATCGACCAATCTTGCCATGGGTTACGTTTACCCCAACAGAGATCAAACATGCAATTTTCACTTCTGCACCACGTAAAGCCCCTGGGCCAGATCGGCTGCCCTTTTACTGTCTCCGGCAAGCATACCTAGCAGCCACTCAACTATTCAACAGTCTCTTTGCTATACTTGGAACCACAGGATATCACCCCACCTGTTGGCAACAAGCAACGACTGTGATTATACCCAAACCTGGAAAACCTGATTATTCAATACCAAAGGCCTACCGACCTGTTGCCCTTCTCAATTGCCTTGGGAAGATCCTCGAAAAGTTGATGGCACACCGAATTGCATAAATGGCTGAAAAATACAACCTATTACACAAAGATCAAATAGGAGGACAAAGACAACATTCTGCTATCGATGCTGCAATGGCACATATGCATGAAATTTAACAAGGAAAACACGCAAAGGAAATCACTACTGCCCTCTTTATGGATATAAGTGGTGCATTCGACAATGTATTCAAGGACCGTCTCCTCCAAACTCTACAACAACTGGGATACCCAACAACAATTCAAATATGGGTGGACCACTGTTTATCCTACCGTACAACCGCACTGGCATTCGATGGACGAAAGGAAGACCTCAGCCCCGTCTGGAAAGGAATTCCTCAGGGATCACCTGCATCCCCAATTCTCTTCCTCCTCTATCTCAGTCCTCTCTTCTACGAACTGGCAATCCATTACACCAGCTCCTGGACTCCAAGCTACATTGATGATGTTGCAATTGTTGTTCGCAGCAAATCAAAAGCCTATAATGCAAGATGCCTCGAGGCGGCGGCACAGACAGCTTTCAAATGGGCAGAAAACAATGCGGTACGATTTGATGACTCAAAGCCAAAAAGGATGCACTTCGACAATAAACAAAATGGTGATACCTCTGATGACGAAAAGATTACCCTACCCAATGGCACTACCATTTCCCCCGGCACAAAAGGCATTGGCCCTGATGTGGTGAGGTGGATTGGTATTTGGTTTGACAGAAGAATCAACTTCAAACACCATGTTATACTGAAGGCCGCAAGCGGCAAAAGAGTCCTTGGAGCCCTCAAATCACTAGCCAATACAGAATCAGGACTAACCCCAAGTGCAGTCCGCCAACTATACAATGGGTGTGTTGAACCTGTCTGCGACTTCGGAGCTGATGTTTCGTGGATGGGGCAAGTAACATATCAATAGAAATTTGAAACATTTGAAAATATGGCACTTCGGTGCATCCTTGGAGCCTTCCGCACATCCCCAACAATAGCGCTACAAAATGAGGCAGCCCTGCCACCAGTAGCTGTGCGCCTTAATTACATGTGAAGAAAATATGCAATTCGAATACTTACGTTTCCTGAAATGCATCCAATCTGACAATGTTGCCCATTGACTTTCCCTCCATTTCATGAAACCCCAGAGTCTAGTAACACAACCAGGCTCTGGATTTCATGGGACAGTATGCAACAAAATAACCGCAAATTTAAAACACGTCTTATCCAAACCTCATCAACCCTCACTCGATGGATTTCCAACAGCTCGGAGATTGAAACCTATTCAGCCACAGTCTGTCCACCGTGAATTGAAAGTAGAGTCAAAACGCAAATTAATCCTCTTTCAAAGGAAGCCAAAGCCAAAGCCCACAAAGCCGAGTATGCAATGTTGAAACAAGATGACCGCAATATTGTGTATTATTCAGATGGATCTATGTTGAACGAAAACATTGGGGCAGGAACTGTCGTTGAAATGACAGAGGAAGAAGTCATTGAAACAACCTATCCAATGGGCCATCAACAGGAAGTTTATGATGCTGAATTACTTGGTATTCTTAAAGCTGCACAGAAATTCTTTCAAATTTGTCAACGTAATAACCTCACCAAACGACATATATGGATTTTCACAGACAATCAAGCTGCCATACGACGTTTCAATACCCTCAAACCCACCCCTGGTCTGTCCACTTCCCTGGTACTCTCCAACATCGCCAATAACCTCCATGCACTCAAAACTACTATCACAGTACAATGGGTTCCTGGCCATACAGATGTACCTGGAAATGAACTTGCCAATAAGTTGGCAAAAAAGTCCACTCAGGAAAAACCACCTACCTACTATAACACCTCCTTATCGTACCTCAAAAGGGTAACCCAAGCAGCAAAAATGCAGGAATGGGGGATTGGTGGATGCAATATCCGGCGAAAGGAAAGAACTATATTGGAACATTCCGTACCAAACCAGACATTATTTTCAGATGCGGCAACCGCCAGTTTGTATCTACTGACCCTGAGCGACAACCAAACCAGCAAAACCGTTTTTCAAAAATAAGTCACCAACCAGCACAGCTATCGCCAAGTGGACACTTGCAATCGACTCCAAACCCCCAATTACACCCCTTACGATAAGGCAGCTCTCTTCCAGGACCTCTATTGTTGCTGGGTGGAAAACTGGGCCTCTTACCCCTCTTTTCCCCCCCCTGCAGCCCGCTGCAAAAGGGCCGCCACAGATCATCTACACAACCAATTCTTATCCGATCAACTCCAAACTGTGGGAGCATTGAAAGCACATGAAGACGAGGCTCAGGTTTTAATTTCAGACCAAAAGCTTAACATTTGCATTAGTTACACAAATTCTTCGAAAAGTCGCTTTTTTGCTCCTACCCCCCCACTATCTCAGTGGAATCAACTCCAAATGAAAAACGGACAACGGCAATCGATTCAGCGGCCCAAGAAGCCCTTAGAACGAACCATCCACACCTGTCTACAAGCCCCAGTCTGCCTGGGCCAAAATTCCTTGAAGAAAGAAACACAATTTCGAATTCCATCGTTATTCCACGAATTTTCATTCTTTTTGAACGTCATTAAAAACACAGCTTGCACACATACACAGGTCTACTCTGCCGAAAGCACAACTCAATCGGACACAAATTGACATTACAACGGTTGATTTTCATATTGTCGCATTTTTCCCACCACTCCCTTTTGAAACATATTGGCCAGCTGGGCCCAGCAGACCTACCAGGGTGTAGGCGACAACGTCCGACTACTTTGCCGCCATTGACCCCCTGAGTCTTTGGGTGGATCCTCCAGAGTTAAGTTGCACTTCCTTCCTTGCAGTGGTTTTACAGCCCCATCATATAGCAGGCCACCTAGAGGTTTTTTTGTGGCTGCGGGTGTCTCTGTATCTGCTGTGAGGAGGCAAAGGCTCTAGTACAAGGCTCCAACACCTGGCTAGGACAAAACAGGAGAAGCTCTTACCACCTCAGGGAATTGGTGGTACCGAGGCCACTTATATCAACATTGAAATGTCAGATTAATTACTATTCAAAAATACTTGGAAAATTTTTATATCTTTAACATATTTAGTACCCAGCAAACCCTTACAAGTCTTATAATGACTTCCCCAATACCACCACCACCCCCACCTGGACTACCAGTACTTATGGAATGCACCTTTACCCAAACCCCAGTTCCAACACACTTTCCGCAATTGATGCCCCAGCTGTATCACATACTACCCTTACGTGCCACATATTCAAACGAGGAATGAAAGGCAAGCAGGGAAGTTCTCGCCGACTGCCGGCTACCTTACCATACCCACCTCTGAATGCCCCTCGTACACGATCAAACACCTGCATGGCCATTGGCAATGTCCATCCCAGGACACCCTCCAAACAACTACAACCATCTTCCCCACCTCAAGAACCAACCAACCAAGGCCATCTCGGAAACCCTGATGATGCAGATCTAGAACATGGAGATGCCCCAGATGATACCGAGGCCAATGACAAATGTTCTGACGATGATGACGATTCTGAAGATGAAGACTTTCAGGACCCATCCACCAACCTGCTGAGTCCAAATGACGAGGATGAAGATAGGATTCATCAGGTATTCAAAGCCATCCTTGAACCACTCCACAAAGATATTCTCAAAATCATCAAACGCCTCACCACCCAAAACCGAAAACTGGCAACCCGCTTAGCCTCAATGGAAACCAAATACGAAATTGTTCTCAATAACATTGCAACCCTTGCACAACGAGTTGAATACCTTGTACAAATCCAAGCACCAAAGAATGATGCACCACCAGCACCACCAGACCTACTAACTCCAGCCGTCCCGGAAGGGACTTCCCCCAAACCCACACTCTGGTCAGCAATTGCATCCGCATGCGCAAAGAAAGACCCACCAAAAGATAAAATGGGCGTACTCTGAATCCCCGTCCTCCACGAAATAACAACGCACCTAGTCATTGCCCGACACAGTGATCAACCAGTTACTGCCGATCTTCAAAACTTAAGCTCGCCATCAACGCCAGCCTCCGACACTGCCAGGCAGACCCTTTGGCCGATATTCGACATGTTTCTGCCAAGTATAAGCACAATCTCGTCCTCCTGACAGCAGACGCCTGCCCTGTGGAATTGGAACTGGCCACAAGGTTGGTATTCAAGAAACAGTTCGTTCAGTCAACACAACCGCACAAAATCCAAAAAGCAAGAAACCTGGATCCGAATGATGGTTCACTCCATTCACATTACAATGTTTCCTGAATGTGAAACAGGAATGAAATTATTGAAAGAAGATATTGAGATGAACAATAATCATATCAAGCTTACCACTCTACCACGATCTCTTCAAAGACAGAAACACGACCACACAAAAAGGCAACCACCATGGTTATCGCAGTCTGTACTGAACATGAAGCGAAACTTATTCAAGACCATGGGTACAAGTAGATGGCAGGACCCGCAAAGCCGACGGATATGTGGCATCCCGACCAACTGACCAATGTACCAACTGCCAACAATATGGCCATTCCTACCTAAGATGCAAACAATCAGCTATCTGCAATATATGTGCAGAACCTCACACCACCACCTCCCACTCATGCGGATCATGTCCCAGCATAGGCAAACAGTGTGTCCATGATGATATCCAATGCATCAATTGCATGGGTAATAACCGGGCCAACGATTCTAAATGCCCAACAATTACTGCCCTACATGCTGAGGCACGAGCCAAGTTCATGAAAGCCCACCCGACCATCACCCATGCCTAAACAACCTTCCTATTCATCTACCAAAATTCGAATTATACAACACAACTGCAACCGTTCCTCCTTAGTCATCAATACCCTTCTTGACTTTGCAGTTGAATGGCCGACCTTCTTTTACTCCAAGAACCTGGATTCAACCGAGACAATACATTCATTACAACACACCCTGGATTTGAGCTACTGATACCACCTAAAAACTTAAGAACACACAATAGGACAATTGCCTATGTGGCCAAATACAATCCTTATATCAAATGCTCACCATGTACCGACATCAGCCAGGATCCTGATATTCAAGTTCTTCAAATATCAACCCCAGCAATAGCGCCAATCACAGTCTTCAAAATTTACAATGAACACGAAGGCATATCCAATCTCTACACCATTTCATGATGCTTCACCAAAATCTCATTGCCTGAACGATACATTATTGCTGGTGACATGAATGCCCATCATACATGGTGGAATTCACAACTCAAAACACCCACACGTGCTGACGAACTTGTTCATATCATGGAAACCAATAACTTTTCCCTCCTCAATAAACCTGACACCCCTACATACTACTACCGAAATGGCAAGGGAATCTCTATTATTGACCTGGCCTTTACATCCCAAGCTATCCATGACTCAGTTACAAATTGGGCAGTGGATGACAGCGATCAACCGGTTCAGACCATGCAACAATACGTTTTGATATCTTGGCACAATCTGAACTTGTTACTACTGACTCCAACAGGATAAGATACAATGGAATAGACAGATTGAGATTTATTCTCGAAAACTCTGAATACACTCTCCAATGCCTCACGAATGATCTGGCAATACCTCCATCAACAACCAACCGAATCAAATCTTGGCGAATCAGCCAAACTACTATAAGATATGATTCTTGATGCAGTCAAGGAATCTACCCCAGTTCTCCAGCTTACAACACATTCAAAATGCTGGTGGACTCTCCATCTCAGAATCTCCTGAACACAGATGAACCGTGCCCAGAAGCAGTGGAAGAAAACTCGCCTTGAATATGATCACATCAAATTCAAAGCTATTCGAAACCAATATTTCCAGGATATCCGTACCTCCAAGACAACAATGTGGATTGAATTTTTAGCAAATGCACAAGGCACTAAGATCTTTGCAGCCCTCCGTTACACCAAACCCAGGAAAACCCAGCGAACACCACCCCTATCATTCCTCAACACATCAGCAGTGACTTTGAAGAAAAGCAGTACTGTTCCGTTCCACCATGTTCCTACCCCACCAGTAGCACCATCCCCAACTGATATCACCAATCGACCAACCCTGCCATGGGTTACATTTACCCCTCAGATCAAACAGCAATTTTTACCTCTGCACCACGTAAAGCCCCGGACCGATGGGCTTCCCTTTACTGTCTCGGCAAGCATACCTAGCAGCCACTGAACAATTCAACAGTCTTTTTGCAATAATTGGCACCACAGAATATCACCCCACCTGTTGGCAACAAGCAACGACTGCATTATACCCAAACCTGGAAAACCTGATTATTCAATACCTAAGGCCTACCGACCTGTTGCCCTTCTCAATTGCCTTGGGAAGATCCTCGAAAAGATGCTGGCAAACCGAATTGCATACATGGCTGAAAAATACAACCTGCTACACAGAGATCAAATAGGAGGACAAAGACAACGCTCTGCTATAGATGCTGCAATGGCACTTACACATGAAATTGAACAAGGAAAACATGCAAAGGAAATCACTACTGCCCTCTTTATGGATGTGAGTGGCGCATTCAACAATGTATCCAAAGACCGTCTCCTCCAAACTCTACACAATGGGCTACCCGACCCCAATTCAATTATGGGTCGACCACTTCTATCGACCGTCAACAGCACTGGCATTTGATGGACAAAAGGAAGACCTCAGCCCATCCGGACAGGAATCCCTCAGGGATCACCTGCATCCCCAATTCTCTTCCTCCTCTATCTCAGTCCTCTCTTCTACGAACTCACAACCCATTACCCCAGCTCCGGACTCCAAGCTACATTGATGATGTTGCAATTGTTGTTCGAAGCAAATCAAAAGCCTATAATGCAAGACGCCTAGAGGCGGCTGCACGGACAGCTTTCAAATGGGCAGAAAACAATGCGGTACGATTTGATGACTCAAAGACAGAAATGATGCACTTCCAAAATAAACGAAACGGTGATACCTCCGATGACGAAAAGATCACCCTACCCAATGTCACTACCATTTCCGCCGGCACAAAAGGCATTGACCCAGATGTGGTAAGGTGGATTGGTATTTGGTTTGACAGAAAAATCAATTCAAACACCATGTTATGCTGAAGGCCGCAAGCGGCAAAAGAGTCCTTGGAGCCCTCAAATCACTAACCAATACAGAATCAGGACTAACTCTCAGTGCAGTCCGCCAACTATTCAATGCATGTGTTGTACCTGTCTGCGACTTTGGAGCTGACGTTTCGTGGATGGGCCAAGTAACATATCAACAGAAATTTGAAACAGTTCAAAATATGGCACTTCGGTGCATCCTGGAGCCTTCCGCACATCCCCAACAATAGTGCTACACAATGAAGCAGCCCTGCCACCAGTAGCTGTTCGACTGAATCACATGCGAAGAAAATATACAATTCGAATACTTATGTTTCCCGAAATGCATCCAATCTGACAACGTTGTCCATTGACTTTCCCTCCATTTCATGAAACCCCAGAGTCTAGTAACACAACCGAACCCTGGATTTCATGGGACAGTATGCAACAAAATAACCGCAAATTTGAAACACGTCTTATCCAAACCTTATCAACCCTCAGTCCATGGATTTCCAACAGCTCGGAGATTGAAACCTATTCCACCACAGCCTGTCCACCATGGATTGAAAGTAGAGTCAAAACAGAAATTAATCCCCGTTCAAAGGAAGAGGAAGCCAAAGCCCACGAAGCCCAGTATGCAATGTTGCAACAAGATGACCGCAATATTGTTTGTTATTCAGATGGATCTATGTTGAACGAAAACATTGGCACAGGAACAGTAGTTGAAATGACAGAAGAAGATGTCATTGAAGCAACCCATCCAATGGGCCATCAACAGGAAGTTTATGATGCTGAATTACTTGGTATTCTTAAAGCTGCACAGAAATGCTTTCACATCTGTCAACGTAATAACCTCACCAAAAGACATAAATGGATTTTCACAGACAATCAAGCTGCCATATGACGTCTCAATACCCTCAAACCCGCCCCTGGCAGTCTACTTCTCTGGCACTGTCCAACATCGCCAATAACCTCCATGCACTCAAAACTACTATCACAGTACAATGGGTTCCTGGCCATACAGATGTACCTGGAAATTAACTTGCCAATAAGTTGGCAAAAACGTCCACTCTGGAAAAACCACCTACCTACTATAACACCTCCTTATCGTACCTCAAGAGGGTAACCTGAGCAGCAAAAATGCAGGAATGGGGGATTGGTGGATGCGACATCGCGCAAAAGGAAAGAACTATATTGGAATATTCCGTACCAAACCAGACAATATTTTCAGCATTGGTAACCGCCAGTTTGCATCTACTGTCACCCAACTACGAACTGGACATGGATACTTCCGCAGTTACCTATACAAAATACCAACCAATTCTGTTGACTCCCCTCACTACCCATGTCGCTATGGAGGTCCCCAGTCACCGGAACATCTTGCACTAAGATGCCCTTTATACCAACGCGAAAGACAATCCATGCAGAAAGGTATTGGAGTTGTTCACCCTGAATATCTCTGGAAGCATCTTCTTTATACCGATAAAGCAATGCAACCTTTGAAACATTTTCTGCACGACACACATATGGCGCTCGAAGATGGTACCTGGGCCAATTGCGTGATGATGAACACCTTGGGCAGGGTAACATCTGAATTGCAGGCCAGGAAACTGTCAACAATATGGTGGAGGAACATCGGAGTGAGAGTGGAGGGGATGATGGGGAGGATGATGATGAAAAGGAAGAAGAAGCGGAGAGTTGAAAGGAGGATGAAATTTGAACGGGGAAGGGAGGAGGAGGGTAAACTCCAGGGGGAAAACCAGCATGATATGCAGGACCAAGCCGAATGAGACTGACAGATATTTTATTATTGTATGAAGCGTGTTACAAACTGCTATGATTAATTTGAAATTTCTTTGTAACTAGGGCAGGGGTGATAGGGGACTGCTGAGCGGTGCTACCTAGCCAGGGGTTTTCATTTTTCCTTTGTTCGGTTTCATTTGTTGTTCTTGTTCTTGGTCATTTGTTTGGACCTCACCGGCCATACCCTGCGGGCTGCATGCTGTATGATGAATAAATAAATAAATAAAAAAATAAATTTGCATCTACTGTTACCCAACTACGAACCGGACATGGATACTTCCGCAGTAACCTATTCAAAATACCAACTAACTCTGTTGACTCCCCTTACTGCCCTTGTCGCTATGGAGGATCCCAGTCACCAGAACATGTTCTACTAAGATGCCCTTTGTACCAACGCGAAAGGCAAACCATGCGGAAAGAGATCGCATTTGTACACCCTCCATATCTCGGGAAGCATCTTCTTTATACCGATACAGCAATGCAACCTTTGAAACATTTTCTGCACGACACACATATAGCTACTCACAGATGGTACCTGGGCCAATTCCGTGATGATGAACACCTTGGGCAGGGTAACATCCGAATTGCAGGCCAGGGCACTGTCAATGATATGGTGGAGGAACACCGGAGTGTGAGTGGAGGAGACGATGGAGAGGTTAATGATGAGAAGGATGGAGACGCAGAGAGTTGAGAGGAGAATGAAATTTGAATAGGGAAGGGAGGAGGAGGGTAAACTCCAGGGGGAGAGCCCGCATGATATGCAGGACCAAGCCGAATGAAACTGACAGATATTTCATTATTGTTCGAAGCGTGTTACAAACCGCTATGATTTATTGGAAACTTCTTTATAACTAGAGCAGGGGTGATAGGAGACTGCGGATCGGTGCTACCTAACCAGGGGTTTTTTGTTTTTCCTTTGTTCGATTTCATTTGATGTTCTTGTTCTTGGTTATTTGTTTGTACCTCACCGGCCATAGCCTGTGGGCTGCATGCTGTATGATGAATACATAAATAAATAAATAATCATGCATCCCGCAGGCTATGGCTGGTAAGGTACACACAAATATCCGTGAACAAGAACAACTAATGAAACCAAATCAAGGAAAACGAAAAACCCCTGGCTATGTAGCACCGCTCTGCAGTCCCTTGTCATCCCTGTTTCAGTTACAAAGAATCTTTCCATAAAGCATAGCGGTCTGTAATATGTTTCATACAATAATGAAATATCAGTCAGTCCCATTCGGCTTGGTTCTGCATATCATGCGGGTCCTCCCCCTGGAGTTTACCCTCCCCCTCCCTTCCCCATTCTCATTTACTCCTCCTTTGACCTCTCTGTTTCTCCTTGCTCATCATTGTCATCCTCCCAATCATCCCCTCCCCTCTCACTCTGATATTCATCTACCATATGGTTGATTGTTCTCTGGCCTGCAATTCGGATGTTACCCTGCCCAAGGTGTTCATCATCATTGAATTGGGCCAGGTACCATCTAAAAGTAGCTATATGTGTGTCGTACAGACAATGTTTCAAAGGTTGCATTGCTTTATCTGAATAAAGATGATGCTTCCAAAGATAACGAGGGTATACCCCTCCAATCTCCTTCCACATCGTTTGTCGTTCGGATTGGTGTAAGGGACATCTTGGAAGAAAATGTTCTCGTCACTGGGCACCTCGATAGGGACATGGGCAGTGAGAAGAGTCAATAGAATGGGTTGGTATATTGTATAGGTAACTGCGGAAGTATCCATGCCCGGTTCGTAGTTGTGTGACAGTAGATACAAACTGACAGTTGCCACTTGTGAAAATACTGTCAGGTTTAGTACGGAACGTTCCAATATAGTTCTTTCCTTTGCTGAATGCCTCATTCACCAATGCTCCCATTCCTGTGTTTTTGTTGCTCAGGTTACCCTCTTGAGGTAAGATAAGGAGGTATTATAGTAGATAGGTGGTTTTTCAAGAGTGGACTTTTTGCCAACTTATCAACAAGTATATTTCCAGGTATATCTGAATGGTCAGGAACCCATTGTACTGTGATCGTAGTTTTGAGTGTATGGAGGTTATTGGCAATATTGGAGAATTCCAGGTAAGTGGACTGTCCAGGGGTGGCTTTGAAGGTATTGAGACGTCGTTTGGCAGCTTGATTGTATGTTAAAATCCATATATGTGTTTTGGTGATGTTATTACGTTGACAAATCTGAAAGCATTTCTGTGCAGCTTTAAGAATACCAAGTAATTCGGCATCATAAACTTCCTGTTGATGGCCCATTGGATAGGTTGCTTCAATGACATCTTCTCCAGTAATTTCTACCACAGTTCCTGCACCAATGTTTTCATTCAACATATATCCATCTGTATAATAAACAATATTGCGGTCATCTCGTTTGAACATTGCATACTGTGCTTCTTGGGCATTGGCTTCCTCTTCTCTTGAGTGAGAATCAATTCGTGTTTGGACTCTGCTTTCTATCTATAGTGGAAAGGCTGTGGTTGGATAGATTTCAATCTCTGGGCTGTAAGAAATCCATGAACTGAGGGTCAATAAGATTTGGATAAAACGTATTTTGAATTTATGGTTATTTTGTTGCACACTGTCCCATGAAATCCAGGGCCCAGTTGTGTTACTAGACTCTGGGGATTCATGAAATAGAGGGAGAGTCGAGAGACAACGTTGTCAGATTAGGTGTATTTCCGGAAATGTAAGTACTGGAATTACAAATTTATTCGCATGTGATTCAGTTGTACAGATACTGGTGGCAGGGCTGATTCATTGTGTAGGGCCATTGTTGGTGATGTGCGGAAGGCTCCAAGGATACACCGAAGGGCCATATTTTGAACTGTTTCAAATTTCTGTTGATATGCTGCTTGCTCCATCCACCAAACTTCGGCTGCAAAGTAGCAAACAGGGACATCACACTCATTGTGTAGTTGGCAGACTGCACTGGTGGTTAGTCCTGATGCTGTATTGGCTAGTAATTTGACGACTCCAAGGGCTCTTTTGCCACTTGCGGCTTTCAGCATAACATGGTGTTTGAAGTTGATTTTCCTGTCATGCCAAATACCAATCGACCTTACCACATCTGGGCCAACACCTTTTGCACCAGGGGAAATGGTATTGCCATTGGGTAGGGTAATCTTTTCGTCATCAGTGGTATCACTGTTTTGTTTATTGTGGAAGTGCATCATCTCTGACTTTGAGTCGTCAAATCGTATCACATTGTTATCTGTCCATTTGAAAGCTGTCCATGCAGCAGCCACAAGGCATCTTGCATTATTGAATTTTGATTTGCTTCAAACAACAATTGCAACATCGCCAATGTAGCTGGAAGTCCAGGAGCTGGGGTGATGGGTTGTAAGTTTGTAGAAGAGAGGACTGAGATAGAAGAGGAAGAGAATTGGGGATGCAGGCGATCCCTGAAGGATTCCTGTCCAGACTGGGCTGAGGTCATCCTTTTGTGCATCAAATGCCAGTGCTGTTCTACGGTTGGATAAAAAGTGGTTCACCCAACGTTGAATTGCAGTTGGGTAGCCCAGTAGTCGTAGAGTTTGGAGGAGAGGGTCCTTGGATACATTGTCCTATGCCCCACTTACATCCATAAAGAGAGCAGTAGTGATTTCCTTTGTGTACTTTCCTTGTTCAATTTCATATATAAGTGCTATTGCAGCATCTGTAGCAGAACATTGTCTTTGTCCTTCTATTTGATCTTTGTATAGCAGGTTGTATTTTTCAGCCATATATGCAATTCGCTTTGCCATCAACTTTTCAAGGATCTTCCTCCAGCAATTGAGATGGACAACAGATCAGTAGGCCATAGGTATTGAATTGTCAGGTTTTCCAGATTTCGGTATAATCACAGTTGTTGCTTGTTGCCAACAGGTAGGGTGATATCCAGTGGTTCCAAGTATAGCAAAGAGACTATCGAATTGTTTGGTGGCTGCTGAGTTTGCTTGCCGGAGTCGGTATATGGGAAACCCATCGGGTCCCAGGGCTGTATGTGGTACAGAGGTAAAATTTGCTTGTTTGATTTCTGTTGGGGTAAATGTAACCCATGGCAGGGTTGGTCGATTGGTGATATCAGTTGGGGAAGGTGTTACTGGTGGGGGAAGGAACATGGTGGAACGGAACAGTACTATCTTTTCTTCAAAAGTCGCAGCTGTTGTGTTCGAGAATCACAGGGATGGTGTCCGGTGGATCTTCCTGTGTTTGGTATAACCGAGGGCGGTAAATATCTCTATGCCTTGTGCATTGGCTAAAAATTCAATCCACATTGTCGTCTTGGGGGTGCAGATATGCTGAAAATATTGCTTTCGAAGAGCTTTGAATTTGATGTGATCACTTTCAAGGCGGGTTGTCTTCCCCTTCTTCTGGGCACAGTTCATCTGTGTTCGGGAGATCTTCAGTTGGGGTGTCCACCAGTGTTTTGAATGTGTTGTAAGCTGGAGGACTGGTAAGTCTTGTGTGTTTTGCTGGAGAGGAAGGAACAGTAGAATGCCTTGGGAGTTATACTGTTGGGGGTATACCGGTACACCTTGAAAGTTTTGCTGTTGGACATACTGTGGCACACAATTGGTGTTCTGCTGTTGGGTATATGGCAGAGTGCCTTGGCAGTTCAACTGCAAAATAATGTACTGCAGTACACCTTGGGTATTTGACTGGGGTGGCGGAAAGTGAGGAGCAGCTTGAGCATTCCACTGGCAGAAATTCTAAGGCATACCCTGAAATTGTCGTTGGTGCTTTTGAAGATGTTATAGAGAATTGAGCCATAAGTTCAATGAGATGTCACTGCCATCTGGAACCTGATCCAGAGTCAGATGAATATTGAAAATGGGGGTGATTGCATACAGTAATCATTGATTCTGGGCAGAAGGGTTACTGTATATTTAATGTGGATGCTGATGATTGTTGAATCTTTGAGCATCCTGCTGTCGATTTCTGGATCCCCCACTATATTGTGGTGGTAATCCTGAAGATGACATTGAACAACATGATTTGGAAACACAGATATACAAATTGGAATGACATTCTCAAGGCTGTCTAGATGATTTATGCAATTAGAGAATGACAAGAAACAGCAGAATATAGTGTATATTCTATCTCTCCAATTATCACATCTCATACTGTATCATATTCTATATGGTGTTGAAATACAAAAAGTACACTTCTTTGTTTCATTGGCACACAACAAGGGAGCCATCATTGACATTATTTGCATAAAAGAATCTGCAGAAAGTTCAAAAGCCAGTAACAGCCAGGTGACAGTGGTAATAAGATCTTACTCATATTTTGTATGAGTATGACCGCTCAGTTTCCTGTTGGAGGTCCATTTATGCAATGGTTACCATTATTTCCATTGTGGTATACCTGATACCAACATTATACACATGAATAGTATCACTTGTACCCTATAAATGGACACAACTACAGAATCAGGCAAAAGGTACACTTGAAAAGAACCAATTAACTTGATACTGGTAAGCAGTAAGATATTATTGTTGCCTTCATATTGTTTGATACTCGAGGTTCAAGCATCATTTCGGTGGTTCTTGGAGATTTTCCAGTGATATAGCATACATAGTTTATATCATAAGCTGGATATATATAGGCCAGAATGTGAGATATACTTGGGTACAAACAGCCTAGTAAGGTAGAGAATATAATTATACAGCATGCTCAGTAGGAAAGAAGCTTGGTTGTGGTTATTCAAGAAAGAAAAACAGTGATGAAAACAATGAAAAGAAGTGTTGAGGTTGATATCCCGCACTCAAGGGGGTATACTGCTAGGCAGTACACTTCTATGGTGATGGTGTGGCAGAAATTGAATGTGCTAATCTTTATTGAACAGTCTTACCAAGAAATTCAAGAAAGAGAAACTCTTGTACCAATTGTGTAAACCCCCTGAACAATTATATCCACTATCAATTATACTAGTAGAGTTCGATCAAGGCAATATCACATTGCTTAATCACGAAAGAAACCAAGTTGCACCATAGACATATGAAAGCCTGAGATACAATTGATGCTTAAATTGAAACCTTTTGAAATTCAACTTACCCTAGAACATGACTAATGATTCCAGACACAGTATTTGTCTATCGATAGAGCATTTGCCTGCAGACACACCATTTGCCTGCAAATATACCTTCTGATACAACCAAGTCATGCTGAAGACTGCCAGCAGCACAAGGGCCCTGGGAGCCCTGACATTACTAGCAAATACTGAATTAGAACTAATATCCAGTACAGTCCACCAACTATATAATACATGAATCATATCAGTTTGTGACTTTGGAGCTGAAATATTATTGAAGGGGTAGATAACATATCAACAGAAATTTGAGACAGTTCAAAGTATGGGCCTTTATTTAATCCTTGCAGCCTTCCATATATCACCTACTACAGCTCTCCACCACAAATCTGCCCTCCTTTGAGATATTATATGACTGAATTACATGTGAAGAGAATATGTCCTTTGAATTCTTTCAATATCCAAAACACACCCAATATGACAATATTGCCCTTCAACCTTTCCTCCATTCAATTAAACTCCTGAGTCCAGTAATACCAGTAGACTCTGGATCCCATGGAACAGCAAGCAACAAAATAATTACAAATTTGAAACATATTTTATTGAAACCTTGTCCACCCTCAGCCTATGGATCTTAAACCACTTGGAGATAGAAACATATTTTACCACAGCCTGTCCACCATCGTTCAAAAGCAGAGACAATACACTTATCAATTCACACTCAAAAGAGGAGTGAGCCAAATGCTATGAAGCACAGTATACAATATTGAAAGAGGATGACCACGATATTGTTTGCTATACAAATGGATCAATGTTGAAAGTAAACATTGCAGCAGGAACTATTGTTAAGATAATAGGTAAGGCAGTCATTGAAACGATGTATCTGATAGGCCATCAACAGGAAGTTTACGATTGAATTACCTGGTATCCTCAATGCTATACAGAAATGCTTTCAGATATGTTAATGTAATAATCTCACCAAAAGACACATATGAATCTTTACAAACAATCAAGCTACCATACCATGTCTCAATATACTCAAACCTGGTTCAGGACACTCCACTTCCTTGGAACTCTGCCCCATATCCAACCATCTGTACATATTCAGATGACCAAGGTTGATACTCTCTTTGAAGTCTTGTGTGAATAGATAGAGAGATGCTAAATTCAACTTGTCTGATGTTGAAGGTGATTCGAGTCTGGTGCAGTCTGATTCTAGGTCCAAGAGGGAATATTGTTATAAGGCAACATGAAATAGAATAGAGCAGAAGTATGTGTAAAGATATTAACCTTTCAAGAGATAAAGGGCAAACTCTAGTATTGATATCTGATGGTATATTGCAATATAGAAAAAAGATATCTACCCAGGTGCAAATTCACTGTTATTTATACAAGAATCAGCATTCATTCAAACAGAAAAGAAAAACTGGTGGGAACTCTGTTGACTCCGAAAAGTAAATCATTTCATCATTTGATTCAATGGTATGGTTGCATCAGATATTTGTGGTTTTGATGGCATAGTTATTGATAAGGAATATGAATCATTGTAACCCTGTTGTTAATATAGAATATGAGGCTTTATATCCAGGTAATCTTGACAAATATATCAAGGAATACTAATACTATCATCATAATATACACTTGTATATATATCGCTTTTTGTCTATTCTATTCTTTTTTCTACCATCTGAATATATGTAAAAGTATTAACTAACATTGACTAATCTAACTTACAATTCAAATATTTCTAATACTTCATCCTATTTAGTACAAAAAGATTTCTTATATAAATGTTTCAGTATTTCTTATAACAATCTGTTATTATATATATCAATAATATTTTCAGTTGAATGAAAATATAACATTGTGAAATTTCCAGCCTCAACTTGTCTTTGCGCGAAGTGATAGACTATGTTGATGTCATGTGATTGGTTATTGAATTTTCGGTTATTCATGATGTCGATTGTGGAATTTGAATTGCTTATGATTGAATTAGAAATATCTTGTATTCATAGTTCCTTAAGTCCTTGTTGTAACTATAGGAGGTCCTTTGTTACAAGTATGAAAGTCTATGTACTCTGCTGCGCATGTGGAAGTAGTAACAGATCTTCACTTGAGTGAACTCTGTGATAATATAGATTCTCCAAATTGAAATAGATATCCAGAAAAACCTCTTCTGGAGTCGATGTCATTTCCATAGGATGTATTTGTATAAGCTATTGGTTTGAGAGGGAATTTTCAGGGACAAAATAGAGCTAACTCTTTGGTTGAATTCATGTAGATATTTGAAGAATTAGTATTAAACTGGCAGAGGTGGATAATAGTATATGCGAAATCAAGTCTGGTTCCAGTAACAAGATCTATGAAAGATTTGATGACTTGTTGATAGACAGTTGTTGTCTTTGGGACAGTTTGTTTTAGATTGCTAGTTGTTCTATGATTTGGATCAATAGGGGTCAAGATGGCTTTACAACTTTGCAATCCAAATCTATTCAGTATCTTAATGATGAACACTGTTTGCAAGAGTGTGATGCCTGCACCTGTAAAAGTAATGATGATTCTGAGAAGCCAGTATAGTGTTTCCATATTGTTTATTTTAAATTCACTTTTAGATATTTGTATAGTTTGAACTTTCAAGATGGTGCATTCTCCATACATCATAATATCTTTCACAAAAATAGCATTAAATAGATCTTCGGATTTGTCAACAACAACACTGGGATCGAAAGCAGTAATAAAAAAAATATAGAGAATTAGATACTCAGCCAATCTGTGATACTATTATCGAAGTAATTGTTTCAGTCTATAGATATACTATTTTAATTTGGCGACTTTGCTATCCATCCTGCCATATTCCAGTTGATGCATATAAACTTCTTCCTGAAGTATGCCATAGAGGATAGCTGGCATGACATCGAGTTGGTAAGATTGCCATCCTGAATCAGTGTCAATCGCTAACAGTAGTAAGTGATAACCTGATCAGGAAAACAGTTTTTCAATAATAAGTAAACAATGACAACAGCTATTGACCAACGGACACTTGCAATCGATTCCTAACTGCCAATTACCTCTCCTATGATAGGGAATGTCTCTTTTAGAACCATTATTGATACTGGGTGGAAAGCTGAGCCCCTTACTGCTCTTTTTTCTCCCCTGCAAAAGGACCCCCACCAATCATCTATACATCTAATTCTAATTCAATTGACTTCAGACATTGGGAGCAATAGATGCATGTATAGATAAGGTTCAGTTTTTAATTTCAGACCAAAAGCTTAACATTTGCAATAGTTACACAAAATCTTCAAAAGTTGTTTTTGTGCTCCTATCCCCCCCTCAATCTCAGAGGAATCGACTCCAATTAACAAACGAACAATGGCAATCAATTCAGCGGCCTTTAAAGCCCTCAGAACAAGCTACCAGTACATGCCTACAAGCCCCAGACTGTCTGGGCCAACAATCCTCAAAAAGTGGTCTTTTTGCACCTACCACCCCTCTATCTTAGTTGAATCAACTCCAATTCACAAATGGACAGTAGCAATCAATGTAGCAGCCCCCAAAGCCCTGAGAGCAAACCATCCACACTTTTATACAAGCCCCAGACCGTATAGGCCAAAACATGCTAGAAGTAAAAAATACAATTTCAAATGTAATCATTTCTCCACCAGTTTTCATCCATTTCACATGCCCTTGGCTATGCCATGTGTAGACACACCCTCGTCTGCCTTACACATGTACAACCCAATCGGACAAAAATTGATTTCACAATATTCGATTTTCAAATATTTACTTTTTCTTTTTCTTTTTCCCCCCCTTTGGAACATATTGGCCACTAGGGCCCCACACATCTACCAGGGTGTAGGTGACAATGTCTGCCCACTTTGATGACATTCACTCTCTGAGTCTTTGGGTGAATCCTTCAGAGTTCACTTGTACTTCTTGTCTTGCAGTGGTTTTACAGTTCCATCACATAGTAGGCCACCTAGAGGTACTGTTGTCACGATGGGTGTATCTGTATCTGCTTTCAAGAAGTAAAGGCTCTGGTACAAGGCTCCAACACCTAGCTAAAACAAAAAAGGTGAAGCTCTAACCTCCTGACAGAATTGGTGATGCCGAGGTCACTTATATCGACATTCAAATATTGCATTTATATCTATTCAAAAATTACCAGCAAACAAAATATCATATCTTTAACATATTCAGTACCCAGCAAATCCTGACAATTCCTAAATATCTTCCCCTTTACTACCACCACTCCCACCTGGTACTTCCAGTACTTATGGAATATATCTTTACCCAAATCCCAGTTCAACTCTACTTTCCACAATTGATGCTCCAGCTGTATCACATACTATCTGTCTGGCCACATATCTAAACAAGGAAGGAAGACGACCAGGAAAGTTCTTGTCAACTGCAAGCTATCTCACCAAACCCACCACACACTGCCCCTTATACACATTCGAGTACCTGCATAGCCCACAGTAATGTCCATCGCACGATCTACCCTGAACAATTACAACCCTCTTCCCCATCTCAACAACCAACCAACCCTGACAATATTGGAAACACTGACAATCCAGACGTTGAGTTTGGAGATACCCCAGAACATGCCAAGGCCAATAGGAAATGTTCTGACACTGATAACAATTTTGAAGATGATGACTTTCAGGACCCATCGACCAACCTACTGAATTCAAATGATAATTGTAAAGATAGAATTCATCAGATATTCAAAGCCATCCCTGAACCACTTTACAAGAATATTCTCAAGATCAACAAATTTCCTACTGCCCAGAACCACAAACTGGTATCTTGCTTGGCCTCAATTGAAACCAAACACTGAATTGCCCTGAATAACATTGCAATTCTTGGACAACCAGTTGAACACCTTGTACAAATTCAAACTTCAAAAAAAGATACACCACCAGTACCATCAGATCTACTAACTCCAGCAGTTCCGGGAGGAACTTCTCACAAACCCACAATCAGGTCCACACTTGCATCTGAATACACAAAGAAAGACCCACCAAAGGATCTATTTATTTATTTATTTATTCATCATACAGCCTGCAGCCCGCAGGCTATGGCCGGTGAGGTACAAACAAATAACCAAGAACAAGAACAACAAATGAAACCGAACAAAGGAAAAACAAAAAACCCCTGGCTAGGTAGCACCGCTCCGCAGTCCCCTATCACCCCTGCTCTAGTTACAAAGAAATTTCAAATAAATCATAGCGGTTTGTAACACGCTTCATACAATAATAAAATATCTGTCAGTCTCATTCGGCTTGGTCCTGCATATCATGCGGGTTCTCCCCCTGGAGTTTACCCTCCTCCTCCCTTCCCCGTTCAAATTTCATCCACCTCTCAACTCTCTGCTTCTCCTTCCTTTTCATCATCATCCTCCCCATCATCCCCTCCTCTCCCACCAAAGGATCAGAATGGGTGTATTCTGAATCCCTGTCCTCTCACTAAGAAACAATGCACACTAGTAATTGACATTGATATGTTTTCTGAATGTGAAACAGGAATGCAATTATTAAAAGAAGATATTGAAATGAACAACAATCATATCAAGCTTACTACCCTATCACAATCTCTTACAAAGCCCGAAGTACAACCACTCAAAAAGACAACCACAATGGTTATTGCAGTAAGTACTCAATATGAAGCACTACGTATCCAAGACCATGCGGTTCAAGTAGAGGGCAGGACAGGCAAGACTGACTGATGTGTGGCATCCCAACCAACTGACCTATATACTAACTGCCAACAATTTGGCTTTTTTAATCTACGATACAAACAATCTGCTATCTGCAATATATGTTCAGCACCTCACACTACTACCTCACATTCATGCAGATCATGTCCCAGCATAGGCAAACCGTACACCCACGATGACATCCAATTCATCAACTGCAAAGGAAATTACTGAACCAATAATTCAAAATACACAAAAATTACTGCCATCTGTATTGAGGAAGGAAACAAGTTCATGAATAACTGCCCATCAATTGCCTATACCTAAACAAACTTTCTATTCGCCAACCAAAATTTGAATTATACAATACAATTGCCATTATTCCTCTTTAGTCATCAATTCCCTGCTTGACTTTGCAGGTGAAACAGCAGATCTTCTTTTACTCCAAGAACCTGGATTGAACCCATACAATACATTCATTACAATACACCCAGAATTTGAGCTACCAATACCACCTAAAAGCTCAAGAAATTACAATAGAACAATTGCCTATATGGCCAAAAGCAACCCTTATATCAAATGCTCCCCATATTCCAACATCAGCCAGGATTCTGATATTCCACTACTTGAAATATCAACTCCCTCAATTGCCCCAAACACTGTCATCAGTATCTATAATGAACATGAAAGATCATCCAACATCTTTACCATCCAAAGAAGCTTCATCAAAATCCCATTGCCTGAACGATGCATTATTTCTGGTGATATGAATACCCATTATACATGGTGGAATTCACAAATCAAAATACCAAAACACACTGACACCATTGTTCAAATAATGAAAACCAATAACTTTTTCCTCTTCAAAGAGCCAGACACTACAACCTACTACTACTGAACTGGGCAAAGAACCTCCATTATTGACCTTGCCTTTATATCACAAGCCATCCATAACACAATTATAAATTGGGCAGTTGATAACAACCCTTCAACTGGCTCAAACTGTACAACAATACATATTGATATAGTGGGAGAATCTTAACTGGTTACCACGGACTCCAATACAATAAGATACAACTGAAATAAAACAGATCAGGATATATTGTCTAAAATTCTCAATATACACTCTTATATCTTATGAATGGTCTGGCAATACTTTCATAAACAACCTACTGAATGAAACCTTGAACGATTGGCAGAACTCCTCCAGGACATGATTCTGAATATAGTCCAGGAATCCTCTTCAGTTCTCCACCTTGCAACACATTCAGAACACTGGTGAACACCCCACCTCAGAATCTTTTTAACCTGGATAAACTGTGCCCAGATGCAGTGGAAGAATACCCCCTTGAGAGTGATGATATCAGGTTCAAAGCTGTTCAAAACCAATATTTCCGGCATATCTGCACCTTCAAAACATCAATGTGGATTGAATTTTCAGCAAATACCCACAGTATTGAGATATTTACTATCTTCCATTTTACCAAACCCAGGAAAATCCAAAGAATACCACCCCTGTCATCTCCATTATAACAGCTGTCACATTTGAAGAAAAGGAAGCACTGTTCTGTTCCATCATGTTCCCACCCCCACCTGCTGCACGTTTCCTGACTGATATCACCAATCAACAAACCCTGCCATTGATCATATTGTCCACTACTGAAATCAAACAGGCAATATTTATCTCTGCACCATGTAGAGCCCCTGGATCTGAAGGATTTCTTTTTCACTATCTCCAGCAAACCTATTTGGCAGCCACGGAACAATTCAACAGTCCCTTTGCCATCATCGGAACAACAGGATACCACCCCACCTGTTTGAGACATCCAATTACTGTCATTATTCCCAAACCTGGAAACCCTGATTATTCAATACATAAGGTCTACTGACCTGTCACCCTTCTCAATTTCCTTGCAAAGATTCTTGAAAAGTTGATGGCAAACAGACTTCCATATATGGCTGAAAAATACAACCTACTATATAAAGATCAAATATGGAGACGAAGAGAATGCTCCACTATTGATGCCACTTCGGCTCTTATACATGAAATTGAACAAGGAAAACATGCAATGGAAATCACCACTGTCCTCTTTATAGATGTAAGTGGTGTATTTGACAATGTATCTAAAGATCATCTTGTCCAAACTACAACAACTGGGCTACCCAATCGCGATTCAATTATATGTGGAATACTTTTCATTACATTGTACAACAGTACTGGCATTTCATGGAAGAAAGAAAGAGCTCAGCCCCATTTGGACAGAAATCTTTTAGGGATTACCTGCATCCCCACTTCTATTCCTCCTCTATCTCAATCCACTATTCTACAAACTCACAACCAATTAACTCAGCTCCTGGACGGCATTCTATATTGATGTAAGACTGCACGTCCAAGTATGGCCTCGTATAAGGATGTAAGAGTAGATACGGTTGCAAACGTGGAAATGTGAATATTGTGGAATAGTAATTTAGTAAGATTAACGCTGGAGTGCAATTGCACACCCACAAAGTGACTATATACTGGGCGGTTACCCGGCCGCCGCCATTACAATTGACGATGTTGGAATTATTGTTTGAAGCAATTCAAAAGCCTATAATGCATGATGTCAGGTAGACACTTTACAAATCGCTTTCAAATAGACTGAAAACTATGCTTTACAATTTGAAAACTCAAAGGCAAAGATGATGCACTTCCACAATAAACAAAATGGTGATACCACAGATGACAAAAAGATTATTCAACCCAATGGCACAACTATTTCCCCTGGCACAACGCATATCAGCCCAGATGTGGTCAGGTGAATTTGTATTTAGTTTGACAGAAAAATCAACTTTGAATACCATGTTATGCTCAAGGCCACAAGTGGCAAAAGAGCCCTTGGAGTCTTCAAATCACTAGCCAATACAGAATCAGAACTAACCCCCAGTATTGTCCACCAACTATACAATGTGTGTCGAATCTCTTTGCGACTTTTGACCTGATGTATGGGGGAAGGGGCAAGCAAGATATTAACAGAAGTTTAAGAAAGTTCAAAATATAACCCTTTGTTCCATCCTCAGAACCTTCCATACATTTCCAACCATAGTCTTATACAATCATTCAGCCCTCCCTCTGGTAGCTGTACAACTTAATTAGGTATGAAGAAAATATGCTAGTCAAATACTTATATTTCCCAAGATGTATCTTATTTGGCAATGTTGTCCATTGGCTTTCTCTATATTTCATGAAACCTCTGAATCTAGTAATACAAATGAACCTCGGATTGCATAGGACAGAATGCAACACAATAACTACAAATTTGAAACATATTTTATTCAAACCTTGTTCACCTTCAGTCCTTGGATCTCAAACAGCTTCGAGATTGCAACTTACTTGACCACAGCTTGTTTACCATAGATTGAAAGTAGAGTAAAAACACAAATTAATTCCTGTTCAAAAGAGGAGGAACCCAAAGCCCATAAAGTAAATTATTCAATGTTGAAACAAGATAACTGCAATATTGTTTGTTATACTGATGAATCAATGTTGAATGACAATATTGGGGCGGAAACAATGGTGGAAATGACTGGAGAAGAAGTCATTGAAGCAATCTATTCAATGGGCCATTGACAAGAAGTTTACAACACAGAATTAATTCACATTCCTAAAGCTGTACAGAAATGATTTCAGATATGTCAACATAATAACGTCACCAAAAAACATATATGCATTTTCACTGATAATCAAGCTGCCATACAATGTTTCAATACCCTTAAATCTGGCCCTGGACAGTCTACTTCCCTGGTACTTTTCAATATCTTCAATGTCCTCCATATACTCAAAACTACAATTACAGTACAATGGATTCCAGGCTATACAGATACACCTGGAAACAAACTTGCTGACAAGTTGGCAAAAAAGTACACTCTTGAAAAACTACCTACCTACTATAATGCCTCCTTATTTTACCTCAGGAGGTTAACCCAATCAGTGACCATACAGAAATGGGGGGATTGGTGGATCAGGCCTCTAGCAAAGAGAAAGAACTACATTGGAACTTTCTATATTAAACTGAACAACATCTTCACAAGTGGTAACTGCCAGTTTATATCAACTGTTACACAACTACGAACCAGTTATGGATTCTTCCGCAGTTACCTATACAAAATACTGACTTACTATGCTTACTCCCATCACTGCCAATGTCACTATGGAGGTTCCTAGTCACCAGAACATCTTCTTCTAAGATGTCCCTTATATGAACACAAAAGAAATACAATACGGAAAGACATTGGAGTGGTACACACTTGAAATCTCTGGAAACATTTTCTTTGTACAGATAAAGTAATGCAACATTTCAAACATTGTCTGCATGATACACTTATAGCTACCTGAAGATAGTATCCAGGCCAATAATATAATGATGAACACCCTGGGCAGGATAATATATGAATTGCAGGCCAGGAAACTGCCAACAATATGGTGAAGGAACATCAGAGTGAGAGTAAAGGGGATGATGAGGAGAATGATAATGATGAGGAAGGGGAAGGTGTGATTTGACAGGAGGAGTGAATATGAATAGGAAAGGGAGGAGGAGGGTAAACTCCATAGAGAGAACCTGCATGATATACAGAACCAGGCAGAATGAAACTAACAGATATTTTACTATTGTATGAAGCATATTACAGACTGCTATGATTTATTGAAAATTTCTTTGTAACTACAGCAGGGGTGACAGGAGACTGTGGAGCAGTACTACCTAGCCAGGGGTTTTTTGCTTTTCCTTTGTTTGGTTTCATTTGTTGTGCTTGTTCAGGGTTATTTGTTTGTACCTCACCGGCCATAGCCTGCAGGCTACATGCTGTATGATGAATAAATAAATAAATAAACTCACATACCTGAAAAGCAGATTTTCCATCATAGCCCCTCTAAGTGTTATGGGTCGGAACATACTGCCCTCAGAAAAACTCTTTATTGAACTGCTGCTCTTTCATGCCCTAGTCATCCTCACAAGCATGTCATAAATCGTCGTAACTGGCGTAATGCAACCGAAAGAAGGCAAGTGGCCCCAGAAGGGGGACTACCGGTCGGTGTCGATGCTGAGTGGTATCGAGCGATATAAAGACGAGATACACTCCCCAAAAAGCAGGTAGGTATGCTCCTGCAAGTTTGTTGTTCAACCTGACTGTCTGGATGGCAATACTCTGTCCGGGTCCTCACGTTGTACGTTCGTTTGGCACGGCAAAGGTAGACGTACAAAGCTTCTATATTAACCCCAGAATTGTGCGCCTGCCCAAATCTTCCGTATGTACTCCCTGGTATCCATCATATGCATAAAATATTTCTCGAAAATTGAATATCATTCCCCTCGGCTTCCCAAATCAATAAGATCTGAATGTAGAACGCCGTCCTACCACTTCCTCCGTCCTTTGTCTTCATTCTTCCTATTACTCTGGCAGTCTTACCTTTTCCCGTAGATCCTAGGAAAACTGCGGAAACAGCACCCCACAATTCACACTTCTTCCAGTAATCAAAAGCGCCAGAGAGAAACGGCGGACGATCATGAAACAGGTCGAGGAATTGGAAATTCTGGCGGTTTTCGATTCTCTCTGAAAATGAGACCCGAGCTTTGAAGTTTGAATAAATGATCAGCAGCCAATCGCCCAAGAGCGTACACTTGGAATGAGGGACTACCATATAATTCCACCAAAACATCGTCTACCTCAGCGCTATATGGCATGTTTTTACATGCTATCCCAACGCTTAGAGCTTCACCAAGCCTAAAACAAGTCTTCACGATTGTGCGAGTGCTAAGACCATCGACTACACTACGAGGTTGAACCTCCCTCGGGAATCGGCCTCTGACAAACGGTTTCATTCCTATATTATTGGCTAGAGGTTGGTGAGTATTCCCCGTAGTCAGTTGAAAACTGTCAGCAGTTAAATTTTGACACTTGCGGAAACCCGCAAGAGCCAAAAATCCAGATTTGGTGAGAATTTTCGCTGGCTGCTCCATTTCTCCAGCAGGACGCTGTGCCTTTGCAGTTTCAATAACTGCTCCGAATAGAAATGGCTCCGGTGGGTCATCGTCACTGCCACCGGTATTAAGAGCCTCTTGTGTTTCCGGGATAGTTCCTGCAAGATGGGTATCTGCTTGAGTATTGATGAACGGAGTAGTTCCCATCGCATAAGTATCAGCCGCGATATCATTGCTATCATTTTCGATATTCCCATCTCCCCGGGACATCTTGTCGTTCTCTTTTTCGGGTATCCAATCATCTTCAACACCTAGTTCCTGAGAACTGATGTCAAACGGATACTCCATATCCTCCTGCGGCTCAAGGCGTTCTGCGACAATATGACCAGAATGTGCGGGATATGTTTCGGAAGATTGACAAACATTGGTAAAATTCAGAGTATCTTGGATATTCATGCACCCATCAGTAATACAGAGGTCGACGTTTTTGACAGATTCTTCAACAGTAGCCTGGAGAGGAGTGGTGACAGGCGCTTCATCCTCCAATTCGGCCAGTGAAAGTAAATAATCATCGAGATCATTGTCGCTGCGAAAATTGCCTTCTAGTTCTGCCATTCTGGAACGAATGCTGGTATTTCTTTCAAACAGGAGCTACAAAGAAGGCTGTGGGTGTGACTGGATAACCTTTTGGAGTATTGGTTGTGGATCTACACGCTGGGGATCGTGACGTTCGGACCACTTCTGTGCGCACGGACGTTGCCTCACATCCCTCGGCTTTGTCGGGTAGTTATGTACCTACCTAAGTATTTACTTAAGAACTTCTTAATAGGTGGATGCATCAATAATACTATGGGTATTCAAACTAAGGAAATATGGATCCATATTAGGAAATTTTATATTGGTCACTTTCCCCTCCAAAAAATCACACAATTGAATACATTATACCCCCCATATTCTATGCATATTTCAGGTGTATGAATACATACGCCTTTCTAGATTTAATATCTATCCATTGCCAGTGAAGCCCTAACTCTTTACTCACAACACATGATATCAACATCAACAGTACTATCGTGCAGTGATGGCGGTGCTTATTGCATATTTAAGCTGAATACCAGTAGCAATTAGAAACCATGTTAGGCTGCGTATGGCCTCTTCGTCTGCTTGGATTTTGGATAAAATGAGTTTCTTTTTGTGTTAATCCTCGGCATAGTAAAGATGTGGCTTCATGTAGTTGAGCACAGTAGATGAGGGTTGTAGTTGAGTAGAGTAGTAGAGGTTGCAATTGCAGTTGAGCTTGAGTTTAAGTTTAGTATGTCTCACTTTAGATCTCCAATTACATGATCATGATAGCCATTTCAATTGCATATTCGGCTTCATGTTTATATATCGATTCTCAGAATAAATCTGGGGGATGCGTATTAAAATTTTAGGTACATATAGGTACATATAGTGGGCCAGCATCCATGTTTGCAGAATCCATGAACCTCGATTCCTCGTCACATATATGGATCCGTATTTGCCTACTTTGAATACCCCTACTGGCCAATCTTCATAGATAAAGTCCATAAGTACATTTCATGTACTTCTTAAGTACTTAAGTACACCGATTGTCTCGTACCTGGCCTTAACGGTAGCCAGACTCATTTTCTATTCAACGTTTTGTGCAACACACACTCCCTCATTGCCGCAGTCGTCAGCAACCCCAATCCACCCAATACAAATGAGGCAATAAACACCATTCTGAGCGCTCCCATATACGCATCCATCACCAGCTCTTTCCACGGCGCTTCCACCTTCAGCACTTCTCCAAAATCCCTCAGCACCCTTTCCATGATATCCCTTGCCACCTCGCTTCCTCCCAGGAGTTTGACTAGATTATTCCTGAGTGTTGACTGGAACACAGCAGCACCGACAGCAGCACCGATTGTTCCTCCAGTCGAGCGAAAAAGGTAGGAAGCAGAGGTAGTGGTCGCCTGCTCCGAATGTTTTACTGCCGCGATGAGCGAAACCAAACCAACAGTGAGGGTAGCGCCGTAGCCGGTGCCAAAGAAGAAGAGTGACAGGTGCTGAAGAATGGTGGGTGTTCTGAGGTTAAAGGTGCAGAAGAGGCCTGTGCCCAAATTGAAAACGAACATAGAGAAGATCCCAAGATAGTAGTATCGTCCTGTGTTGTTCATTATAACGCCGGAGCTGAGAGAGCCAATCGAAATCCCAATGGGAAAGGGCATTAAACGAAGCCCAGCACCGGTATTACTTGAACCCTGGAGCATCATGTATATCGGGACAAAGAAATACTAGACCTTGTTCAGCTCGTTTTCGTTGCATGGAAATATGTATCAATATGGCATACTGCACAGTAAATGCTCGTGGCCATGAACAAGAATGTAAGACAGGCGGCAGCCACTGATCGGTCTTCAAAAATCCCTAAGGGAATAATTGGTTCATTGGCGATATATTTCTCAGTGTAAACGAACCCAGCTAAGAAAATGAAGCTCAGAGGAAGACATGTCAACACCAGGGGATGTGTCCATGGCACGAGGGTGCCGCCGGTATTGATAGCAAGTAAGAAAAGCGTAAGAAAAAGAACGATATTTAGAGCACCAACATAATCAATACGCTTGCGAGGAGCTATATCAATCTTCTTCACGGGTATTTTGACGAATAGGTAGACAAAGATGCTCGATACGACGATAAACGGCAACTGGAGCATCAGTCAGCACCTCGTAGCTAGAATTCATCCCGAGGTGTCGCAATAATCAACCGACCTGTAGGAAGAAAGCCCACCTCCAACCTATCATATCGGCACTACAGTTTTGGTTAGCAGAATATAAAGCTCAATGAGCCTGAGATTTTTGAAATGGGATAGGGATAGGTAGTACGGGAGAAGGTCAGGCCGTATGAGTTCACCAGTAAATGTGTTGCCATCATATCGGAAGCTAGGGATTGAGAGAAATTGAAATACCTAAGTCCTCCCCATAGAGAACCCAATGCAGCTCCACTTCCAAAGGCGATGTTTCCTCCTCTAAGGAGCCCTGATTAGGACTGATGCAAAGCAAAGGTAGGCGTGCAAGAATACCCTTGCGCAATTCCTCGTTTTCTGAGAGGCACTAGATCCGTTGCGACGATAGACGACACAGCGAACAATCCCCCGCCACCAGCCCCCGCTACTATCCGTCCAACAATCATGACGTATTCATTCCTTGCCAGTCCACAAAGAGCAGTTCCGAGAAAAAATAGCGAGTTCGAAAACAAAAGGCCCTGACGGCGGCCGTATATATCTGTCAACTTGCCAAATAAAGGCTGCACGGCGGCCTGAGCAATCAAATACGCGGTGGTGATCCAAGAGAGCGAGGAAAAGGAATCGAATTCACTCGATATTGGTGCAAGGAGAGTCGAAATTACAGTACCGTCCAAGGCGGCGAGAAAGACCCCAATCTAGAAGGAGTATTAGCGCCTTCTCTATGAACATGTGGGGGAGCTTTACAGACCCAGACAGATAGTAGCACTGCAATTAGTTTCACCGAAGGCAGTTCATGAACCCCCGGGATGTCGTCTGTAGCTGTCGCGAGAAGCGGCGACTCTTCATCTGTTGTGATTTCAGTTTGGCCAGTGGGTTTGCGTGGTGACATTGCAGAGCGGTTCTTGAGAGGTTTGGTGGGAGCTGCAGTATTTTCTGCATCTTAATATATAGCCAGCCACGTATATATCACCTCGTCTCTCTGGCCCAGCGTCTACAGATGGAGGAAATAAATTATAAATATAGATGAGAAGCTTAAGTAAAAGTCAACACGGCCTTCTAAAATATTTTTTTCACTCAAGAATTGAGGGTGATTTTGTGTGCAAGCCTCAAAACCAACCACTTGGAGCTCAACCCTTCGCCAACCACTTTGCCAGAACTCATCTATTTCGGGATTGATTCACACGATTTCCGATTTCTCAGCCTTGACTCGACTGATTTTATGAAACACCGCAATTTTTCAATGCCTGCCCCAAGAAATGCTAAAAGAGCTGCCAGAGCAAGACATGCTCCAGGGAGCGGCGAGGAAGCGAGGCGCATATTGAGCAATCCACGCAGCCAGTACTTACCTATTCCAAATAGAACATGCAAGCTCCCTTACATCATTGGAATCGCCTCCTCGAAGTTCCAGTCCCGAAGACCCCGACAGTGACAAAATGCCATTTAAAGGCGCGATTGCCAAGCGGGACAGGGAAGAAGGTTATATAGAAGTGAGTATTCTAAAAGGTATGTCCTGTGTAGGGTATGACAAGTAAGAAAGTTGGACGAAGAGTCTCGCTCGAGGGGGAGGGTCAAGAGTTAACAGATCAATTTGGATTTGGCATTCAGGCTTTGCGAATGTTCTTGTTCCAGTGAAAAAAACACAAGTACACTTTGCGAAATCGATGACACCGGTTTTGATCTAATGAAAAGATCTGTGAGAAATGTTTACCAACTGATCGTTTGATATGGGACGAAGCCGATTACCCGAGCGATTGAATTTTTTTATGTACACTGCATTCAATGGTGTATTGGGGTATATATCCGCATAGTGATGACCTCGGGAACAAGAATAAAAGATCTTAAATGACTTTTTTGAACTATTTAAGAAGAATAGATAAAAGAGTCAAGACTTCAGGAATCTTGAAGTATTGGGGTTTCTTATTCCCCAGCGTGATACGTATCAGCATAGGATTCGTGCACCTTCTAGAAGCTAAGGAAGCTATGCCATAAATTGTGCTTTGAGTTGCTTCAAGTTAGGGTATGTATTACGAAGAGGATAGGTGCTATGTGCACTATCTCAACCAGTCACTAGGGTAGGCATATCGAAATCTAGATTATGCTTGATGTCCAAACAAATATCTCGAAGGCCGAGAGCACCGGACGTGACTGGGGAGAAACTTCAGTGCAAATAACCCGGTGATATCAGTGCGCGAATTTGGAAAGAATACAACCAGGACTGTCAGTACTAGGGAATACAATTTCGAATTCTATTAACCATACAATGATATCCTCCGAAATACTGGTATGATAATCCAGACTTTGGATTATCCATTACCATAAGCACAATTATTCACTGGCAATTTACTTAAAGATATGGAATGGAAAAGATATACAAGGATTTCTTTAAGGATGTCAATGAATATCTCAATGTTGTGCACATACAGTACTTATGGATATATCATCTTTCTTCACTGTCTATTGAAAATCCTTTGACCTTTTGTTTTTGAAATGTCCATGAGATATTGGGTGGCAAGTCAGATTAATATACAGTTACTAAGCAAAAGTCTTGGTGATTTTGTCTGCATACCCCCTCATAAACTCTATTCCCAATGTATAAAATTGGCTACTACTCTACTACCATTACTCCTGTGTCACCAAACAGCAATCCAAAGTGTTTAGATAGTTAAAATAATATTCTAGTAAGAAAAAAATAATAAACAGGAAATACATGCTCTAGTATCTGATATACCATCTCTTGGTATATTAAACCTAGCAAGTTTGCAGTATGGTTATGTACAACAACTTGCAATTCTCTTGATTAGGATGTTATCCATCATCATTTATCTCACATGCCAGAGCAAATCTTTTCAGATTGCAACTTAATAATTACCCACACCCCCAATAAACAATAAAGACAAGTTAAGAGTAGGGGTAGCTTCTGTTCTGAATCACTGATAACAATCAGACAGCCAATAAACAGCTGAATGGCATCAGCAATGAAGCTGATAACTTGCCAATAACCATAGACAGCTAGCAGACAGCTGAAGGATACCACATTAGCAAAATGTAATTCTTGCTCCAAGAGGCTCCCAGAGACTCCTGGAGTTGTCAGAGCAGTTTGGGGTAGTTCAGAGTAAGTACAAGACTTTGGAGGCTCCTGGAGTATGGAAGGGCGCATTTGGGGGCTCTGGGTGACATGGTTGTGCTAGGTGACAATTGGTGGTGGAGTAATGATCAGTGAGTAATATAATATCTGTTTGAATGAGGTTGGTACTCTGTTCTGAGTCTGGTATGAATAAAAAAAAAGATGATAAACTGAACTCATCCAAAGTTGAAGGTGATTTGGGTCTTGTGTATTCTGACTCTAGGTCCGAGAAGGAATATAGTCATACAAATAGAAGAAGAAGAATCAAGCAGAAGTATATTGAAAGATGTTAAGCTTTCAGGAAGTAGAGGGCAAAGTATGGTATTGCTATCTAATTGTATGTTGTGATATAGAAAAAACTATATAAGAAGGTGGAAAACACCTGTTATTTATACAAAAACCAACGTTTGTTCTTACAGAAAAGAAAAGCTGATGGGAATCCTGTTGACCCTGAAAAAGGGAGTCATTTTGAGATAATTTGCTGATGGTGTGGTTGTGTTGTAATACTGTGACACATAGCAACCCCTGTCAGTTAATATAGAATAGGAGTCTTTATGACTACGTAATTGTGAGTTATTGAATATGGAATACGAACGCAATCTGTATGATAAGTGCTTGTGCTAATACGGCTTTTCATCCGTTCTGTGCTTATCTTTAACATCCGAAAACATGTGAAAAAAAATACAAACTTGACCAATCCTAAGTCATGACTCCAATATTTCCAACACCTCTTCTCATTCTATACAAAAATAGTTTTTATTTAAATGTTCCAATATTTCTTGTGACAATCCCTCAGTACATATATCCGCAATATTTTCAAACAATTAAACATACAACACTGTGATATTTCTGGCTTAAACTTGCTCTTGCGTAAAGTGATGGGCGATATCAATGTGTTTTGATCAATCATTGATTTTTGGATTATTCGTAATATTGAAGGCTGCGTTTGAGTCGCTCATAATTGTATTTGGAATATCTTCTTTAGATAACTCTTGAAGTCCTCTTTGTTACCATAGGTGGTGTTTCGTAGTAAAGGATAAGGCCATTTACTCTGCTTTGCATGTTGAAGTTGCAATGGACCTTTGCCTTCTAGAATACCATCAGATTATAGAGTCTCCAAGTTGCAACAAATAACCAAAAAAGCTTTGTCTAGAGTCGAGATCATGTCCATAAGAGGCGTCCGAATATACTGTAAGTTCAAAAAGTGATTTCCAGGGATAGAAGAGAGTTAACACTGTGGATCCTTGGAGGTATTGAAGAACTCTTTTAGCAGCAGTCATATGTGTTGACCAGGGATTTGTATTGAATTGAGAGAGATGGGTAATAGTATATGCTAAGTCAGGTCATGTCCCAGTAACTAAATACATGAGAGATTCGATAATTTGTCGATATGCTGTAGTTATTTCATCATCAGTTTGTTTGAGGTTCTTTGTCAACCTATGGTTTGGGTTGATGGGAGTCGAAACTGATTTACAATTTTGAAATCCAAATCGGTTCAGTATCTTCTCAATGAATGCTGTTTGGGAGAGATTGATTCCAGCATCTGTGAATATAATGTTGATTCTGAGCAGCCAATGTAGTGTTGCCATGTAATTTACATTGAACTTACTTCTGAGTATTCCAATGGTTTGATCTTTCATGGCACCAGATTCTCCATATATTGTAATGTTGTCCACATAAATAGCAATAAACAGATCTTCTGATTCATGAACAAGAATACAGGGATCAAAAGCAGCAAGAACAAAGCCATAGGGAATTGGGTACTCAACCAATCTATGGTACCATTCTCGAGGTGATTGTTTCAGTCCGTAGATACATCGTTTCAGTTTGGCGACTTTTCCATCTATCCTGCTGCCTTCAGGTAGATGCATAAAGATTTCTTCCTTTAATATGCCATAAAGGAAGGCTGTCTTGACGTCAAGTTGATGATGTAATACTGGAAGCGTCTCTCCAGGTTTACCCGGACAAAGAGTATCTGTACTTGATTCGGGACTGCTTAGCAGATAGGTTAGGAGCTTTACTCGGAATGTGGAAATCACTAAAAGATTCTGAATCAAAAAAATAGGCTTTCTCCAATGCGTATATTGTTAAAGCTTGTTCTCCTCGCTGAGATGATTGATGCGTTTCTACCCTCAAAGAACCCAACATCTTGATACCTTCGTCTTCGCTTCTAACATATTCTTATATCTACGTATTTCTTTAGAGCTCCAGCACAGTGACTGCCTTTGGACTTTCTTTGAACCCATTCCCACTCATTCGCAACTACCATGGTCCTCCATCTCTCAATCCTCTATCGTCCTTATTGTCATTAGATTATAATCAGACTATCAGTATTATTCATGACATCAAGCTTACGGACTTGTGCCTCCGGACCAGTTCTATCCTTTCGATCGGATGACCTCCAGCCGAATAGGCCTCTTTCGATACAGAGCTGCTTTGCTGTTCACAGTCGGCACATATTCTTAGGCCTCAGGCAGTTGTCGGCTTTTGGCTGGTGGCATACAGTTGTTTGCCAGCTGTTTGTTTGTCATCGGTGAGCTTCAGCTTCTTGGCCGATGCCATTCAGCTGTTAGCCAGCTGTTAGTTTGTTATTGGCGATTTGGGGCAGAAGCAACCGCGGCCATTAACTAGCCATCGATGCTTATGGATTGGGCGGATGTCCGTTTGCTGACCATCTGAACAGATTGGCTCTGGCATCCGAGACGAGTAATAGCCAATGTCATCTAATCAGGGAAATTGCAGGTGATCATACATGACCCTGCTATGAACTTGCTAGGTGTAACACTATCCCCTCTCTTAGGGAGTTCCTCTCTGAACGACCATACTCCATACTAATCAACTCTTCATTGCCTTTGGCGAAACATGATCCAGCATGATAAAGTGAATTATTTGAAATCCTCCACATAGTGAATCTGCACTGACTATTTCGCTTCGACCACTTGCTCCCAGACATGCAAGCACAATCAACCAATCAGTTTGTTTACGTCCAGATGAGACATATGGCAGCAAGCAGAATCCATCAATCAGGTTGCGTCCATCTAAGACACTTTGCTTTCTTTTTCTTTCTTTGATTTGGAAAATCTTGACCCCGTGTGCCCAAAACCAAAACCATCTTTTTCTTGATCTGGAAAATCATGACCTCCTGTGCCTTTAAAAACCAAATGCTTCATCTGGTGTCTTGCTAGCCGTTAAAAACCCTTCATGGGGAAAAGATACTAGCTCAACTGTTTATTGAATCTTGTTATCCTTTGTGGCCTGAGGATTCTGTCTGTGATACTCCTTCAACAATCGCTTATCATTGAAGTTCTCATAAGGTTCCTCAGTCCAATCTGCTTCTTCCAGATATCCCTTGTCCCTGACCAGATATACAACCCATGTCCGTTCCTTGCTGTACTGGCTGCCCGTGATCTCTTTGACTTTGTAACCTGTTTCATATCCGTAGCTGTCAAAATCATTCCCAAGCTCATTCTGCTCACTGGCCGAAGGAAGCTTGGGTAGAGGTCTAATACAATTGGTGGCGAGACCACAGGGTTCGATGAGTGATACATGGAAGGCATTATGAATATGCCATCAATTCGGTAACTCAAGCTTAATTGCAGTGGGCGAGAGCACCTTCGAGACCTTGAAGGGTCCATGACGCTTTGCATCTAGTCTCCTAGATGGTCTTCGAGTTTTGAGGCTCTGCCCATTGAGCATAACTAAATCACCAACATAGTACTTTGAAGGTTCCTTAGCACGCCAGTTATGGTACATTCCCATTGTCTCCCGTGCCTGTTCTAAGCCTTTACGGCAGAGTACATGCACACCGGTCATCCAGTGAACATAGTTCCTAAGTGCCAGATTCATTGCTTCTGCTTCGATCGGCCAATTCGTTCGAGGATCAAACCCAAAGTTTGTAAAGAACGGTGACATTCCCATAGCGGTGGTGAGAGAATTATTATAAGCATACTTTGTAATTGGAGACATCTCAGACCAGTTATCCTGCTCATTATTGCAGTAATTCTGCACATAGCATTCCAGTGTTTGGTTGACTCTTTCCGTTTGCCCGTGCGTTTGAGGGTGGAATGGCGAAGACATTTTGAACCTAATATTAGGAGTTTCAACTAATGAGGACCAAAATGCGGAGGTGAACCTTGAGTCCCGATCTGACCCTATGTTCGACGGTAGACCATGGAATCTTCATACTTCTTTCAGGAAGACTCTAACCAAGTCAGTAGCTCTCTTCTCTCCATCTTTGAATGGAATAAAGTGAGCCATTTTCGTAAAGCGGTCGACGATTACCCATACTGATGAGTGTTCATCTGACACTGGTAATTTGATAATGAAGTCCATGGAAATCGAATCTCATGGGTGGTATGCTAATTTGAGGGGTTGTAGAAGTCTGTTGTGAGCATGATGGGCTGCTTTGTTCTTCTGATATTGAGGGCATGAGCGGATATAATCTTCAATGAATTTCTCCCTTTCTGGCCAAAAGACATTTTGTTTGACCAGCTCAATTGTTTTATCATGCCCCATGTGTCCAGCTACCTTTAAATTGTGCTCCGCTTCCAATATCGGTTTCTTCAACTGCAGATTGTTCGGAATCCACAGTCTGCCTTGAACATACAGGGCTTCATCTTCGAATGAGATGACTGGGCTTGGGTTACCTTCCATAGCTCGGACGTACTCTTCTTCCCATGCAGCATCGTTGTTAGCGGCGCTGACCAGTGCTTCCAACAGCCATGAATTGAACTTGACTACCGGAATTGCTCTCAACTTTGAACGAGAAATCGCAATCGGTTTGCCTCGCAACTTCATCGCCGTCACTTACACTGTTTCTCCTTCAGAAGTTACCAACTGATCAGGTCTCAGAATGCAGTGGATAGGCTGGTATTCGTTTTCTTCGGCACTACCTCCCCCTTTTTTAAGGCGGTACTCCGAACGCCTAGATAATGCATCCGGTTTCGCATTTGCACTACCTGGTCGGTAGAATATTTCAAAATCATATTCCACCAACTCTTGAGACCAGTAGGCTTGTCTCTGATTCAAGATCCTCGTAGTCGTAAAGTATTCGAGATTCATGTGATTGGTGAAGACACTGATTGGATGAGCTGCACCTTTCAGATAATGTCTGCATTCTTTGAATGTGAATACTATGGCGAGTATCTCTTTGTCATGGAATTCATTGTTGATATCGGCTTTATCCATCTTTCGAGAGTGGTAGGCTATAGAGTGCGACCATCCATCAATGACTTGGGAGAGTACTGCGCCGATTGCAAAATCTCTTGTGTTAGTCTCAATCACGACGGGCCAAACAGGCTCGAAATATCGTAATATGGGTGTCTCAGTAAAGTGCTTCTTCAGCATATTGAAGGCTATTTGATTTCGCAGATTTGCTTTCCAATTAAACATTTTCGTTTGTTTTCTTGGTTCACTCAGTTAAGGGATGGCATATCGTTGAAAATCCTTTGATGAAGGGTTGATAGAAGTTGGCGAATCTGACGAAAGACTGCACATCCTTAACTGACTCTGGAATCACCCATGTAACAATAGTAGCATTTTTGTCCTCTGACATACTGGCACCTTCTCCCGATATGGGATACCCAAGGAAATCAAATTGTTTCTGGTGCCATTCGCACTTATCAGATGCTATGGCCAAGTTGTTTTCCTGTAATTGATGAAGGACTTCTCAAGTCAATTGCATATCCTCTTCTTCGTTTTCTGTATAGATGAGAATATCATCTATATAGCCTACTACTCCATGATCGATTTATCGAGATCAACGAGGTCGGTACTCTCTTCTAAGTCTGGCGTGAACTGTGAGAGAGATGATAAACTGAACTCGTCCGAAGTTGAAGGTGATTTGGGTCTTGTGTATTCTGACTCTAGGTCCGAGAAGGAATAGAGTCATAAAAGCAACAAGAAATAGAATCAAGCGGAAGAATGTCGGAAGATGTTAAGCTTCAAGAGATAGAGGGCAAACTGTAGTATTGCTATCTAACTGTATGTTGCGATATAGAAAAAACTATCTACAGAGGTGGGAAACCACCGTCTTTTATACATAAACCAGCGTTCGTTCAATAAGAAAAGAAAAGCTGATGGGCATTGCGTTGACCCTGAAAAAGGAGTCATTTCGTTGATGGTGTGGTAACTATGAGTCATTGTTACGATGGTGTGATCGATGGCGTAATCGATAAGAGTCGTATAAACAACCCTGTAATTAAAATAACAATAATAAGAAATATGAGCGCTATCTTTATAATAAGCGCTTGTGATACTGCGGCTTTTCGTCCGTTCTAAACTTATCTTTAACATCCGAAAACATATGAAAGAAAATACAAACTTGACTAATCCAAGTCACGATCCCAATATTTCCAACACACTTTCTCATTTTGTACAGAAAAACTTCTTACATAAATGTTCCAATATTTCTCGTGACAGTCCTTCAGTACATATATCTGCAATATTTTCTGACGATTGAACATACAACACGGTGATATTTCCTGCTTCAACTTGCTCTCGCGTGAAGTGATAGGCTATGTCGATGTGTTTTGAGCGGTCGTTTATTTTACGATTATTCGTGATGTCGATGGCTGCATTTGAGTCGCTCATGATTGCATTTGGAATATCGTTTTTTAACAACTCTTTAAGTCCTCATTGTAACCAAAGGTGATGTTTTGTAGTGAAGGACAAGGCCATGTACTCAGCTTCGCAAGTGGAAGTTGCGATGGACCTTTGCTTGCGAGAACGCCACGAGTTTGTCGAGTTCCCATGTTGAAATAGATATCCAGAAAAGCTTCGTCTTGAGTCAAAGTCGTTCCCATATGATGCATCTGAATAAGCCGTAAGTTTGAGAGGTGATTTCCAAGGGTAAAAGAGGGCTAGTTCTTTGCTCCCTTGAAGATATCGAAGAACTCTTTTGGTGGCGGCCATATGTGTTGTGGAGGGATTTGTATTGAATTGGGAGAGATGGGTAATAGTGTATGCGAGGTCAGGTCTGGTCCCAGTAACTAAATACATGAGAGATCCGATGATTTGTTGATATGATTTCGTTGTTTTATCGTCAGCTTGTTCGAGATTCTTTGTCAACCTATGGTTTGGGTCAATAGGAGTTGAAACTGATTTACAATCGTTCAATCCAAATCTTTTCAGTATCTTTTCGATGAATGCTGTTTGGGAGAGAGTGATTCCAGCATCTGTAAATGTAATGTTGATTCCGAGCAGCCAATGTAGTAATCCCATGTCGTTAACTTTGAATTCACTCCTCAGTATTCCGATGGTTTGATCTTTCAGGGCTCCGGTTTCTCCATACATAGTAATATCGTCCACATAAATAGCAATGAATAGATCTCCTGATTCGTGAATAAGAACACAGGGATCGAAAGCAGTGATAACAAAACCGTAGGGGATTAGGTACTCAACCAATCTATGGTACCATTCTCGAGGTGATTGTTTCAGTCCGTAGATACATCGTTTTAATTTGGCGCTTTTCCATCTATTCTGCTGCCTTCAGGTAGATGCATATAGATTTCTTCCTTTAATATGCCATAAAGAAAGGCTGTCTTGACGTCGAGTTGATGAGGTTTCCACCCTTTACAGGCAGCAATAGCTAACAGTAACCTTAGGGAGTCGTAGCGAACAACACGCGAGAAGATTTCATCGTAATCAGGACCGTGAACTTGACTGAATCCTTTTGCAACAAGTCTCGCTTTGTATCGTTGAATTTCTCCTTTGGCGTCTGTTTTGATTTGAATACCCATCTGGAATCAACTATCTTTTGATTTGTTGGTTTGGGTACTACTTCCCACACATCATTGTCTTTAAGTGACTGAAGTTCTTTGTTGATTGCGACTTTCCATTCCGACCTATGAGGTGAGGATTTGGCTTGTCGAAACGTTTGAGGTTCTTCGATAAGTATTGATGTGAGTAAGCTTTCTTCGGAATCCAGGGAGAGAGATATTTCATCAGTGTCGCGCATTGTTCTATCAAAAATTTGCTCATTCTGAGTTTCTATTCTCCACCATTCTCTGGGAGGTTTCACTTGTCTTCCCGCTCTTGTGGTAACACCCGTAGTGGGGTGTTGTTGAGCAACATCGGTAACTTGTAGTCGTTGTTGTTGCTCTGTGGAAGAGTTACCACCACCTGAAGTTGGTGGTTGTATTGCTCTTGAGGAGACGAGGGGGGGTGGAGTGGAATCTTCCTCGGGAGATCCTGTAAATAAATGGCTTTGTCGTTGGGGAGTGTGAATTGATTCTTGATCTTCATCTAATTCGAATGTCCAGCAGTCTGGGCCTAGAAATCCTGATCATTGTCCTTGGTCATATTGTTGTATAACTAATCTCATAACATCTTCATTGCCTTGATCGAATAGTTTTCTGGTTTCTGAGGGATTTCGATCCATCCATGCTATCCACATATCATCGGAAGGAAATTTTTCATTGTCAGATCGGTGTTCAATTGAGGTTTGAGGTATTGAATTTAGTTTTATATATGAGGATTTGTCGTATGATGAATCCCCTTCTGTCTTTGAGGGAGCGAAGAAGATGTCATTGGTAACGATGGTGTGTTTTGATTCAGGCCGGTGGACTCTGTAATGATGGTCGTCGTTGGCGTATCCAGTGAGAATTGCTCTTTGTGACCTTGGTTGAAGTTTTATTCCCGCAAGTCGTTGCTGTTTAGGGATAGGTATATAACATTCACTGCCAAAGGGTTTAAGATGCGTGATCGAGGGTTTATTACCATAGAAGGCTTCATAGGGAGTTCGATCTTTAACTGCCGAATGAGGTTGTCGGTTTTTGTGGTATACTGAAGTTGAAACTGCTTCTGCCCAAAGTCATTTGTCGTAAGTAGGAGCACTTTCAAGCATTGCTCGAAGTGATTCTCCTGTTGTTTGATTGAGTCTTTCAGCCACGCCATGTGATTCAGGAGAGTAAGGGGGAGTGAATTGATAAACTATCCCCTTCTGTGTCAGGTAATCGTTCAGTTCGTTTGATATGAATTCTCCACCATTGTTGGTTCGAAAGCTTTTGGGTGTCATTGAATGTTGGAGTTCTAGCTTGGCAACAAAATCCTTAAGAAATTGTGCAGTGCTTGATTTCTTTTTCGCAAATTGAACCCAGGCATATCGAGTAGCATCATCGACTAGAGTGATGTAGTAGAGAGATCCTCCATAGGAGGAAACTGAGAAGGGTCCTGACAGATCTGAATGAATCAGGTCGAACTTTGTTTGATTTTTATTGATAGTTGATGATCGAGGTGATTTGGTAAGTTTTGCTTTGGGGCAGGAATCGCAGTGAAAATTTGGTGGCTTTGATGGTAGTTCTGTGTCATAAAGCTTAGGATATAAATTAGTATGTCCAAAGCTTGATGCCACAATTTGTAAGTAGCATAAGCCGAATGATTCACTTCAGGTATTGAAAACAATTGACCGTCAAACTTTGCTTCAAACATTGTTTTATCGTTTTTCATAACCGAAATATAGTCTCCTTCTCCAATTTTTTTGTAATCATTTCGTAACTTCCTCCAAGAAATAAGAGCTTGCCCCAATAGAGGAACATAAAGAATGTCGCAAACGCAAAAAGTTGAAATCAATCCATTCTTAAGAACACAGTCCATCACAATATCTCCTTTTCCTTTGATCTACATTTGTTGCTTTGAACTGGACTGAACAAGTCCGGAACATGTTTTGAAGTGTTGGAGTCTGTCTGGAAAAGGGGTCATGTGTGAGGTACAGGCTGTGTCGAAATAGAAGGATATAGTTCTTACTTGTTGAGTTTCAGTAGTGACATTGGCTTCTTCTTTCTTGTTTGTATCTTTGGTATCCTTCTTCTTTTCCTCGTGGTGTTTTTTGAGGCGAAAACATTCATTCCAAGTATGACCGGTGGTTTTTCCGGGATTATGTTTCACCCACCAGGTACAATCCTTAATTTCGGATTTCTTTTCAGTCTTCTTGGATTTCTTGTTTTTTCCGTTCTTTGACTGTTGAACAGTTGTGAGGGCAGTTGCGGGGGAACCAGTAATTGTATTTATTCATTTATTCATCATACAGCATGCAGCCCGCAGGCTATGGCCGGTGAGGTACAAACAAATAACTGTGAACAAGAACAACAAATGAAACCGAACAAAGGAAAAACAAAAAACCCCTGGCTAGGTAGCACCACTCCGCAGTCCCCTATCACCCCTGCTCTAGTTACAAAGAAATATCAAATAAATCATAGCGGTTTGTAACACGCTTCATACAATAATAAAATATCTGTCAGTCTCATTCGGCTTGGTCCTGCATATCATGCGGGTTCTCCCCCTGGAGTTTACCCTCCTCCTCCCTTCCCCGTTCAAATTTCATCCTCCTCTCAACTCTCTGCTTCTCCTTCTGTTTCATCATCATCCTCCCTATCATCCCTCCTCTCTCACTCTGATGTTCCTCCACCATATCGGTGACAGTTCCCTGGCCTGCAATTCTGATGTTACCCTGCCCGAGGTGTTCATCATCACGGAATTGGCCCAGGTACCATCATCGAGTAGCTATATGTGTGTCGTGCAGAAAATGTTTCAAAGGTTGCATTGCTTTGTCGGTATAAAGAAGATGCTTCCAGAGATATCGAGGGTGTACAACTCCAATCTCTTTCCGCATGGTTTGTCCTTCGCGTTGGTATAAAGGGCATCTTAGAACATGATGTTCCGGTGACTGGGGACCTCCATAGCGACATGGGCAGTGAGGGGAGTCAACAGCATTGGTTGGTATTTTGTATAGGTAACTGCGGAAGTATCCATGTCCAGTTCGTAGTTGGGTGACAGTTGATGCAAACTGGCAGTTGCCACTGCTAAAACATTGTCTAGTTTGGTACGGAATGTTCCAATATAGTTCTTTCCTTTTGCGGGATGTCGCATCCACCAATCCCCCCATTCCTGCATTTTTGCTGCTCGGGTTACCCTCTTGAGGTACGATAATGAGGTGTTATAGTAGGTAGGTGGTTTTTCCACAGTGGACTTTTTTGCCAACTTATCGGCAAGTTCATTTCCAGGTACATCTGTATGGCCAGGAACCCATTGTACTGTGATAGTAGGTTTGAGTGCATGGAGGTTATTGGCGATGTTGGAGAGTGCCAGGAAAGTGGACTGTCCAGGGGCGGGTTTGAGAGTATTGAGACGTCGTATGGCAGCTTGATTGTCTGTGAAAATCCATATATGTCTTTTGGTGAGGTTATTACGTTGACAGATCTGAAAGCATTTCTGTGCAGCTTTAAGAATACCAAGTAATTCAGCATCATAAACTTCCTGTTGATGGCCAATTGGATAGGTTGCTTCAATGACATCTTCTCCAGTCATTTTTACTACTGTTCCTGTGCCAATGTTTTCGTTCAACCTAGATCCATTTGAATTACAAACATTATTGCGGTCATCTTGTTTCAACATTGCATACTTGGCTTCGTGGGCTTTGGCTTCCTCTTCCTTTGAATGAGGATTAATTTGTGTTTTGACTCTACTTTCAATCCATGGTGGACAGGCTGTGGTTGAATAGGTTTCAATCTCCGAGCTGTTGGAAATCCATGGACTGAGGGTTGATAAGGTTTGGATAAGACGTGTTTCAAATTTGCGGTTATTTTGTTGCATACTGTCCCATGAAATCCAGGGTCCGGTTGTGTTACTTGACTCTGGGGTTTCATGAAATGGAGAGAAAGTCAATGGACAACGTTGTCAGATTGGATGCATTTCGGGAAACGTAAGTATTCGAATTGCATATTTTCTTCGCATGCGATTAAGTCAAATAGCCACTGGTGGCAGGGCTGCTTCATTGTGTAGCGCAATTGTTGGGGATGTGCGGAAGGCTCCAAGGATGCACCGAAGTGCCATATTTTGAACTGTTTCAAATTCCTGTGGATATGTTGCTTGGCCCATCCACCAGACTTCAGCTCCGAAGTCGCAGACAGGTACAACACACACATTGTATAGTTGGCGGACTGCACTGGGGGTTAGTCCTGATTCAGTATTGGCTAGTGATTTGAGGGCTCCAAGGGCTCTTTTGCTGCTTGCGGCCTTCAGCATGACATGGTGTTTGAAGTTGATTTTTCTGTCAAATCAATTACCAATCCACCTTACCACATCTGGTCCAATGCCTTTTGTGCCGGGGGAAATGGTAGTGCCATTGGGTAGGGTGATCTTTTCGTCATCGGAGGTATCACCGTTTCATTGATTGTGGAAGTGCATCATTTCTGACTTTGAGTCATCAAATCGTACCGCATTGTTTTCTGCCCATTTGAAAGCTGTCCATGCAGCCGCCTTGAGGCATCTTGCATTATAGGCTTTTGATTTGCTTCGAACAACAATTGCAACATCATCAATGTCGCTTGGAGTCCAGGAGCTGGGGTAATGGGTTGTGAGTTCGTAGAAGAGAGGACTGAGATAGAGGAGGAAGAGAATTGGGGATGCAGGCGATCCCTGAGGAATTCCTGTACGGACGGGGCTGAGGTCTTCCTTTTGTCCATCAACTGCCAGTGCTGTTGTACGGTCGGATAGAAAGTGGTCGACCCATAATTGAATTGCTGTCGGGTAGCCCAGTTGTCGTAGAGTTTGGAGGAGACGGTCTTTGGATATATTGTCGAATGCGCCACTCACATCCATAAAGAGGGCAGTGGTGATTTCCTTTGCATGTTTTCCTTGTTCAATTTCATGTGTAAGTGCCATTGCAGCATCTATAGCAGAGCGTTGTCTTCGTCCACCTATTTGATCTTTGTGTAGCAAGGTGTATTTTTCAGCCATGTATGCAATTCGGTTTGCCATCAACTTTTCGAGAATCTTCCCAAGGCAATTGAGAAGGGCAACAGTCGGTAGGCCTTAGGTATTGAATAATCAGGTTTTCCAGGTTTGGGTATAATCACAGTCGTTGCTTGTCGCCAACAGGTAGGGTGATATCCAGTGGTTCTAAGTATAGCAAAGAGACTGTTGAATTGTTCGGTGGCTGCTAGGTATGCCTGCCGGGGGCAGTAAAAGGGCAGCCCATCGGGTCCCGGTGCTTTACGTGGTGCAGAGGTAAAAATTGCTTGTTTGATTTCTGTTGGGGTAAATTTAACCCATGGCAGAGTTGTTCGATTGGTGATATCAGTTGGGGAGGGTGCTACTGGTGGGGGTGGGAACATGGTAGAACAGAATAATACTGCCTTTTCTTCAAAAGTTACAGCTGTTGTGTTGGAGAATGACAGGGGTGGTGTCCGTCGGATTGTCCTGGGTTTGGTATAATGGAGGGCAGTAAATATCTCTGTGCCTTGTGCATTTGCTAAAAATTCAATCTACATTGTTGTCTTGGAGGTGCGGATATCCCGGAAATATTGGTTCGAATAGCTTTGAATTTGATGTGATCACCTTCAAGGCTGGTTTTCTTCCACCGCTTCTGGGCACGGTTCATCTGTGTTCGGGAGATATTGAGTTGGGGTGTCCACCAGCGAATCGAATGTGTTGCAAGCTGGAGCACTGGGGTAGATTCCTTGACTGCATCAAGAATCATATCTCGGAGTAGTTCAGCTGATTTGTGAAGGTTTGATTCGGTTGGTTGTTCATGGAGGTATTGCCAGACCATTCGTGAGGCATGGGAGAGTGTATTGAGAGTTATTGAGAATAAATCCCAATCTGTCTTATTCCAGTTGTATCTTATCGTGTTGGAGTCGGTGGTAACAAGTTCAGATTCTGCCAAGATATCAAAACGTATTGTTGCATGGTCTGAATCAGTTGATGCGTTGTCATACATGGTACAATTTGTAACCGAGTCATGGATGGCTTGTGAGGTAAAGGTTAAGTCGATAATAGAGGCTCCTTTGCCATTTCGGTAGTAGTATGTTGGGGTGTCTGGTTCCTTAAGGAGGGAAAAGTTATTGGTTTCCATGATCTGAACAAGTTCGTCGGCACGTTTGGGTGTTTTGATTTGTGAATTCCACCATGTATCATGGGCATTCATATCACCAGCAATAATGCATCGTTCAGGCAATGGGATTTTGGTGAAGCTTCTTGGAATGGTGTAGAGATTAGATACGCCTTTATGTTCATTGTAAATATTGAAGACTGTGATTGGTGCAATTGAGGGGGTTGATATTTCAAGGACTTGAATATCAGGATCCTGGCTGATGTCGGTACGTGGGGAGCATTTGATATAAGGGTTGTTTTTGTCCACATAGGCAATTGTCCTATTGTGTTTTCTTAAGTTTTTGGGTGGTATCAGTAGCTCAAATCCAGGGTGTGATGTAATGAATGTATTGTCTGGGTTGAATCCAGGTTCTTGGAGTAAAAGAAGGTTGGCCATTCCAACTGCAAAGTCAAGAAGGGTATTGATGACTAAGGAGGAACGGTCCTTCATCGTGTAGATATATGGCCTGTGAGGGTGGTGTGTGATACGTCTGGGGCATCGATTGCAGATAGTGGGTCTGAACTGGAATTTGGATAAAGGTGCATTCCATATGTACTGGAAGTGCCAGGTGGGGGTGGTGGTGGTATTGGGGAAGTCATTGAAGACTTTAGAAGGTTTATAAGGTGCTAAATATGTTAAAGAAATAAATATTTTCTAGGTATTTAAATATGTATAAATCTGACGTTTGAGTATTGATATAAGTGGCCTCGGTACCACCTATTCCCTGAGGGGGTTAGGGCTTCACCTCTTTTGTCCTAGCAAGGTGTTGGAGCCATGGACTAGATCCTTTGCCTCCTCACAGCAGATACAGAGACACCCGTCATGACAAGAAAACCTCTAGGAGGCCTGCTATGCGATGGCACTGTAAAACCACTGCAAGAAAGGATGTGCAACTTAACTCTGGAGGATCCACCCAAAGACTCAGCGGGTCAATGGCGGCAAAGTAGCCGGACATTGTCACCTACACCCTGGTAGGTCTGCTGGGCCCTGGTGGCTAATATATTTCAAAAGGAGGGAATAGGATATTGCGAAAATTTGAAAATCAACCGTTGTGAAGTCGATTATTGTCCGATTAAGTTGTGCATTCGGCAGGGTTGACCTGTGTATGTCTGCAAGATGTGTTCTCAAGGGCGTTTGAAACAGATCGAAACTCATAGAGAAACAATGGATTTCGAATTTGGGTTTTTGGCTTCGAGGATTTTGGGCCCAGGCTGTCTGGGGCTTGTAGGCAAGTATAGATGGTTTGTTCTAAGGGTCTCTGTAGCCGCTAAATCGAATGCCATTGTCCGTTTGTGATTCGGAGTTGATTCCACTGAGATAGAGAGGGGGTAGGAGCCAAAAGCGACTTTTCGAGGATTTTTGGCCTAGACAGTCAGGTGCTTGTAGGCAGGTGTTGATGGTTTGTTCTAAGGGCGCCTGAGGTCGCTGAATCGATTGCCGTTGTCCGATTTTGATTTGAAGTTGATTCCACTGAGATAGAGGGGGGGTAGGAGTGAAAACGCGACTTTTCGAAGATTTTGTGTAACTAATTCAAATGTTAGGGTTTTGGTCTGAATTCAAACCTGAGCCTCGTCTATATGTGCTTTCAATGCTCCCAAAGTTTGAAGTCAATTGGATAAGAATTGGTTGTGTGGATATTCAGTGGGGGCCCTTTTGCAGGGGGGGAAAAAGAGGGGTAAGAAGCCCAGTTTTCCACCCAGCAACAATAAAGGTCCTGGAAAAGAGATGCCCTTTTGTAGGGGGGGTAATTGGGAGTTAGGAATCGATAGGAAGTGTCCGTTGGTTGATAGCTGTACTGGTTGTTGACTTATTTTCGAAAAACCGTTTTGCCGGTGTGGTTGTCGCTTTTGTAAATGGTATACAACCTGATTCCTAATTCACAGAAATTCATAACCGATATCAATCAAACCCTCAGTATGGATCTCTTATCCACTTCACCACCATGGTGTGGGACAGGTATTTGGGCAATATATTGAATCGATCGACTGATTGTGAAGCCAAACCTGTCAAACTCAGTAATCCATGATAGGGGTTTCCCCTTAGCATGCGTATGAAGTACATCAGGCTTAGTCTCCCAGGCTTGCCGCTGTCAAGAGGAGTCAGCGGTTAAGATCACACCCCTGAGGATGTCTACTGATGAGTTAGCAGACGGCTCAACATAGCCGGGTGAAATCCCCAAATAGTCTATGCTACAATACTACGTCTCAGAATAGGGAATAGCTACCCAGTGTGGAAACAGTACGCACACTCGTTCAGACAGTAATCATGGGGGTAAAAACCCATAGTACTGGCCAAGGCATGGGACACACCAAACCATTCTGCCGAAGCAATGTAACTGCCGAGCAGGGGCCTTCGGGTCAGTTGTGCGTTACGGATCAGACCAGTATTATCTCCAGTATCATGCTAATACTGGGACAAACCATACCCGTGTTTAGTTTCATGGATATGGTTGGACAACCGATATTATCTTAGTATGCGGGACTTTGCTATCTCTAGAGGTAGAATAAGCAAAGGAGATATGCTAACTGCGCCCCGGTAGTTAACTTTACCTAAAAGTTAAGTGCTTGGATCTAGACTGTCGAAACCCAGCTCTGTCGCTTTATAACGCGATAACTGACAGAGGGCACCCCCTTCGGGGAACACGGATAAGACCCGATGACACTAGGTACGTGGCAATGTATGGGTTGGCAGCTCATTAAATCATTGATCACTATTCCACTCAATACGAAGAATGATAACTAATACGAAGTAATGGTCCGATATGTGCGTCAGCAACGTCATCAAGAATGCAGGATAACCTTTGGGATGCCTGGAGGGAGCTTACGCCACCTCACGTTGTCAAACGGCACTCTCCACAACTAACTACCGACATCGGCTCTGAAGCAACGATCGGTAGTTATGTGAACACCCACTACGGTGGACTGAGTGTTATTGAGATAGTACTATACACACACATCATAGAGTACAGAGAAGTACCGTCACCCCTTAACAGGATGGTTTGACGGGGATATACTCACCTATAAAAGACCACCTTAAACCCACAAGTTTAAACACAACGATTCAAGCAACAGCCGAACAAACCACAGTCAGAACACAACAGCGGAAAAACCACCTGAAATATTATTAAGTTATTACCTTAAGAATATTCACCAAACCTTTATGTCTATTACAGACGATCAGAAGATCCTCTTCGCTCGCATCTTGCACGCCCAAGCCAACACTCGAGCCAAATACGAACACCTCGCGCAATACCTTGTTCGTAATAACCTTTGGACAGAACACTATTATTATTTCCATACCGGTAAACTTCCTTCCCAGGTTACCTTCGACGAATCATCAGAAGATTACCTCCAAGACAGTTACGACTTTTAAACGCAGGGCCATACTGCGATAGATGCCCGTATTCATTCATACAGTACAACGACGTAAACGTATCACAATCGAATTCCATATTTTTAAGTGGATCGTTATTATCAAGATTCACCTTTACTCAAGTCGGTACAACAATATAGATAAGTTACATCTAGCCGCAGTATCCCCCTAACAGTATAATATTTCGGACGTTATCCGAAATACGTTCATGAACTGTGTGCTGTTCGAAGAAAAAGTTTGCTGCGCGGCAAAAATATTCGACATAACAGGAAACAACGATAACATACCTTGTTGCCCACAACACTGCCCAAAATATTGCAACAATCAGTGTTTACGTTGCCATCACATCCAACGAGTAGCTCTTTACGCGCTAGCCAGAGCAAGTGTCACAACATCCTCGAATATCAAAATGGCAACACCCAGGCGCAGACTCACCTTTGGAGCGGACCGGTTAGCACCAGTGTCCACAGCAATCTCCAAACCAACCTCCGGCAGCGCACAAGCCTCTGCCAGAATGGGTCAAGAATCTACAAAAGCACTATCAACAATCACGACAGAAGTACCAACAGATAGTACAGGACGAGGACACCGAAATGATCGACAGCGTACAAGCACGAGTATCATGACTCGATCAAGAAATGCAGAATCTAATAGAATGCTGCAACAGCGAGAGAGAAGTGATAGAAGTCGAATTCGACGATGTTCGGAAAGACTGCGAAATCTTCGCTCAGCAAGTAGAAACCAACAGAGCCCTTGGAACTCAAGTACTGGAAGGACACGAACAACAAATCAAGATACTTGAATGTGTACTGAAAGAAACAAGAACAGGAATCGATGTCATCCAGGACCAATCACAGCAAATCATTGCTGGAGCAACAGACGAGTTCAGGAGACTCGAAAGAAGAATAGAAAGTTGTGAAAAAGAGCAAGCACAACTAAGGGTTAAGCAAGCCTGCTATCAGTATCTTACACCGCAATACACAAAAGAATAACAGACCTGGAAGCCCATACAAAAAGAATGTACCCGACTACCACGATTTACGAAAATCGCGGACAGAATTGAGGAGGTTGCAGATCAAACCACGGGCCTAACAGAAGCGTGGAAAGAGCAAAGGTGTCTAATACAACACCAGGTAGGCGAGGAAGAACCGAACAAGTTCAGGAATGGAGACACAGAACAGAGGAAAGAAACAGAAGCATTTCTCCGATAACAGATTCAGATGTAGCCCCAAGACCCGGCCTTCGGGGAGATCTGGAAACGATGCGGAATGCCTGATCCAGAACTGAACCTGAACCTGAACCTGAACCGAACCAGGACCAAGTGGAAATAGAGGAACAGGAGGAGATCCGCCACCACCTCCGTCTCCACCAGGACCATCTGAACGACCTAGATCTAGAAGACCAGATCCCCCCAGACGGTCTAGAACAAGGAGGTCCAGATCACGTCCAGAACAAGGCAAAACAACAGACCAAGGGATTCAAGAATCAAAATAACAGATCCACCCAAATTCGCAGGAAAAAGTGCCGAAGATTTCGACACCTGGTGGATGTGCATGGAAACATACATCGCAGACCAACCTACCTATTCCCTAGGCCAGGAATAAAAATGCAATATTGCAGAGGACGCCTAGAGGGACATGCCCTAGCATGGCATATGCAATGGGAAACAGAAGCATCCACCAGAAACACGAAAGAAGTTGGATGGATTACGAGCCGCAATATACGCCAGATTCCATAATCAGTATCAACAGGAAGCAGCGTACAAGGAATTACGGAAGTAAGATATGAAGGAAACATCCAGGATATGATTACGAATACGACACCCAAACGTGAAAGCTGGAATAACGGCGTGGCCTATCGAACCTTGCTGATGTCACAACTTCCAGTACAAGTGTTTAAACAACTGTCAACAATTAATCCAGCAAACAAAACAGATGCGGAATTGAGGGAAATTATCCTCAATGCTGGAAAGAATGTGGAAATATGGGAAGCCACGGCAAAAAACTTCGGAATAATTAAAAAGACGCCCAAAGCATCAGGACGAATCTCGGAAACAGGGTCAGTTCAAAAAACACCTTTTAGAAAAAACTCTCGTTTCAAGAAACAAACGACATACACACCAGCAAATCAAAAAGGATCAGTACCTCGGGCATTCAAAAGCGCAGATGGAAAAACCTACGCACAATGATTCAAGGAGTCCCACCGGAAGAAGAAAAAAGAAGGAGGGCGGCAAAGGAATGCATACGGTGTGCATGGCCTTCGGGGCGAAAAGGAGCACACGGAACAATGAAGTGCTTCCAAGCAGTAAAGTCACCAGCGGAACGGCGGACTTTCCAAAGGCTATCAAAAATTGAAAGTAGGAGGTTTTGACCAATTGGAAGATGCACCAATTGACGATTACGAAATTGAAAGTGATAAGGAAAAAGAAGGGCAAGTACAAACATCCGAGGAGACGAGATAACAGAGGATAGCAGTGAGGATATCGCAGACGATTGGTGGAATCAAACTGAAGACATCTCGGAGTAAGGAGATAATAGAACAATTTTTAACATATAGAAATTACGTGGAGGATTTTGGCGATTAGGCGGGAGAAAGCCTTTATATAGATACCGGTCGCAACCTTGAGGATTCCGGAAGGGATGAAACCGCGGGACGGTAGTTGCGCAATAAGTAAGTATACCCCTCTAATAAAATAACAAATTCAAGGACCCGATACGGCCCAGCCATTGACGAAAGGATGGCTACAAAACGCAAACAACCTCCCACGGAGGAAGGAAACTCAATCAAGCGACAAAATACATCAAACGACTTTGTGTTTTACGAAGTCAAAAAACTACACAAAATCCCACAAACACGCATCGGAAAAAGACCAATCTATAAGTTCTTTATAGATTACGACGATGGAACTGGAAACAGCAAACAATTCCCAGTACGAGCAATGTTAGATCTAGGATCTACATCTTCACAATATCACCGCAATGTGCAAAAGTGTTTAAAGTGCCAGTGGTTAGAAGGAAGAACTCGGTCAGAGCAAATGACTTTGGAGGAAACAAAGTAAAGCTACCGGTATGTATACCATCCCGCTAGGGTTAGCCTTCGGAAACCACCGATCACTTGAAACATTCGAAGTAGCACCAATGCAAAAAGAATACGACGTATTAATACCAGCATGGTACCTGGAAAAACATAAAGCACAAGGAACATCATATGGTCACTTACATTTTACGGAGTGTGGAAGCAAATGTTACAATCATGGAAAGAAAAACCCAGACTGGAACATCACGTATGATGACCGAATAGTTTTTCGAAGCGACGCAATAAACATCGGATCAGTCGTATTCAGTAACACACTCAATTAGCAGAGAAGTTACCACCTCAATATCATAAATGGTTGTTACTATTTGACCCTCAGGAATCCGAGAAATTACCGAATCATGGCCCTCACGACCACGAAATCAACCTCAAAACATCGGACGACCAGGTCAAGGTTGGACCAATATACCAATTACAAGAGAAGAAGAAAAGTACTACGAGAATACATGATAAAATGATAAGAGAAGGAAAAATTCAACCATCTCAGGGACAGGCAGGAAGCCCGATTTTATTTGTACCAAAACCAAATGGTCGAGGATTACGCTTTGCGTAGATTACAGACGACTAAATGATCTTACAATCAAAGACAAAACCGCGCTACCTTTAATGGATGAATTACAAAATCGAATGAAAGGAGCCAAGTGGATCACGAAGTTGGATATGAAATCCGGATACCACCTAGTACGAATGGCAAAAGGACACGAATGGAAAACAGCTTTTAGAACCAAGTTTGGATCCTACGAATATATGGTAATGCCTTTGGGTTAACAAACGCACCTGCTACTTTCCAAAGATGGATGAACGGAATCCTACAACCTTTCTAGGACACCACGATAATGTCACGGTATGCTACATCGACGACGTTATGATAGCAACAAAGGAACCGAGAAGAGCACCATGAGTATGTAGGGAAAATACTCCAGGTCCTTCAGGATAATGAGTTAGTGGTGGAAATCGATAAATGCGAATTTGATCAACAAGAAGTTGAATTCCTGGGATTCCTAGTTAGTGGAAAAGGATTGAAAATGGCCCCAAGCAGAAGCGAAGCAATAACCAAATGGCCAATACCAAAAACACAAAAAGAGTCCAAATCATTTTAGGATTGTGGAATTTTTATCGAAGATTCATAAAAGGATACGCTGGAATCGTGGCGCCAATAACAGATACGTTGAAAGGAGACGGAAAGAATTTCACATTCGGAGACTCACAAAAAGCGGCATACTACAAAATATGCATATTATTTGCAGCAGAAAAACCCCAATCCTTCGACATTACGAAGAAGATCGACCAGCGATAGTCGAGACGGATGCCTCAGACTTCGCCATGGGAGCAGTTTTATCGCAGAAATTTGAAGACGCAAAATGCACCCAGTCGCCTTTATCTCCAAGAAATTCTCACCCGCCGAAATCAACTATCAAATATACGACAAAGAAATGCTTGCCATAGTATACGCTTTCAAAACATGGCGATGCTACCTCCAAGGAGCAACACATACGACTATCGTCTTTCCGACCATATGAATCTACAGTACTTCAAAGAAACCAATCAACTCAATCGAAGACAAGCCAGATGGGCAGAAGTATTACAAGAATATAATTTCAAATTGTATACAGAAAAGGTTCAGCAAATGGAAAAGCAGATGCCTTATCAGATGTCCGGAGTTCATCTCTAGAGAGGGAGGTACGCAAAGTACAGAAAAGAAAGCTTTATTAGGACCAGAACTTTGGATGAACATCGGAGCAATGGATATTGACGATGAGGAAATAGGAGAAATATCATTCGCCGGATTCTCAGTTAAAAAACTAACACCCGGAATGAAAGAACGATGGACTACTGAAGTAGAAGAAGATGAAGAATATAAGGAGATATTAAGAAAAGTTAGCAACAAGGAGAAGAACGTGACGAAAGATTCGGAATAGATGCAGAAGGAATGCTAGTATGGAAAGGAAGGCTATATGCACCAAAGGGTTTTAGAAGAGAAGTACTCAAACGAGAACACGACTCCAAAGTGGCAGGACATTTCGGAAGAGAACGTACCATGGAACTTATCACCAGAAACTTCTACTGGCCCAAGTTAGAAGAAGAAGTTCGAGACTATTGCAACAAATGCGACTCGTGTCAAAGAACGAAAAGCCCCCGACATGCGAAACATGGATTACTACATCCATTGGAATTACCATCCTCACCGTGGTCATACATATCAGTCGATTTTATCACAGACCTACCAGAGTCAGATGGATGCAAAAATATCATGGTAGTAATCGATCGCTTCACTAAAATGGCTCACTTTATACCAACAGCCAAACGGGAATCATCAGTAGTAGCCAAACTGTTCCTAGACAATGTGTGGAAATATCATGGACTGCCAACAGATATAGTATCGGACAGAGACGGGGTATTTACCGGACATTTCATTGCAGACTTATACCAATTCTTAGGAATCAAACGTTCAATGTCAACAGCGTTTCACCCTCAAACGGACGGTCAAACAGAACGGATGAACCAGACAATTGAACATTACCTACGAACATACTGCAACTACGAACAAGACAATTGGAAAGAAATGTTACCAATGGCCGAATACGCATATAACAACTCAAAACATGCGGCAACCAAAATAACACCTTTCTACGCAAACTACGGATATGAACCACGCACCAATTGGCCCACCGAAGTGGAATTCAAAAACCCAAGCTCGGAATATACGCTCACTACATGGTAGACGTCTATCGCAAGCTCGAAACACAACTCGAAAGCAGTGGTGAAAAATGGCAACATACTACGATCGAAAAAGAAAACCAGCACCAGAGTTCAAAGTCAATGATTGGGTAATGCTAGACGGGAGAAATATTCGAACCAAGAGGCAATGCAGAAAACTTGACGACAAACTATACGGACCTTTTAAGATTAGTAAAGTCGGAAGCAACAAACGTTGGTGTCGGTTAGAATTACCAGCACGTGGAAAATACATCCTACATTCAATGTTGCTCTGCTAGAGCAGTACCGGGGAGAAGTTAAAAAAGCAGATATTCCACCAATAGAAGCAGACAACGAAGGATGGATACCTGAAGCTATTATAGCCAGTGGACCAACAGACGAGGATCATCGAAAGCATGTATACTTGGTCAAGTGGGAAGGATTTACGCACGAAGAAAATACTTGGGAATCCTACGAACATCTAGCGGAGATAGCACCAGAACTAATTGACAAGTTCTACGAACAAAAACCAGAGATGGAAAAAGATAAAAGATGGAAACAAAACAAGAAAACACAAAAGAAAAAGAGAAAATAAAATAGATTTCTTTTTGTTAAAAACTCACACCGCATTTGATTTTATGTAAGCGGAGGTCACCTTTATTTTTATTTTTATTTTTATTTTTATCAAAAGATTAGCTATACCTATAGTATACGCTGTCTGAGTGGTAACTATTGCAAAAGAATCACTTCTTATGTTGGAGTACTCTGTTGAGGTCACCAGAGCTAGAGAGGGAGGTAATGTTAGGGGTTTCCCCTTAGCATGCGTATGAAGTACATCAGGCTTAGTCTCCCAGGCTTGCCGCTGTTCAAGAGGAGTCAGCGGTTAAGATCACACCCCTGAGGATGTCTACTGATGAGTTAGCAGACGGCTCAACATAGCCGGGTGAAATCCCCATATAGTCTATGCTACAATACTACGTCTCAGCATAGGGAATAGCTACCCAGTGTGGAAACAGTACGCACACTCGATCAGACAGTAATCATGGGGGTAAAAACCCATAGTACTGGCCAAGGCATGGGACACACCAAACCATCTGCCGAAGCAATGTAACTGCCGAGCAGGGTCCTTCGGGTCAGTTGTGCGTTACGGATCAGACCAGTGTTATCTCCAGTATCATGCTAGTACTGGGACAAACCATACCCGTGTTTAGTTTCATGGATATGGTTGGACAAGCGATATTATCTTAGTATGCGGGACTTTGCTATCTCTAGAGCTAGAATATGCAAAGGAGATAAGCTAACTGCGCCCCGGTAGTTAACTTTACCTAAAAGATAAGTGCTTGGATCTAGACTGTCGAAACCCAGCTTTGTCGCGTTTATAACGCGATAACTGACAGAGGGCACCCCCTTCGGGGAACACGGATAAGACCCGATGACACTAGGTACGTGGCAATGTATGGGTTGGCAGCTCATTAAATCATTGATCACTATTCCACTCAATACGAAGAAAGATAACTAATACGAAGTAATGGTCCGATATGTGCGTCAGCAACGTCATCAAGAATGCAGGATAACCTTTGGGATGCCTGGAGAGAGCTTACGCCACCTCACGTTGTCAAATGGAACCCTCCACAACTAACTACCGAGATCGGCTCTGAAGCAACAATCGGTTGTTATGTGAACACCCACCACGGTGGACTGAGTGTTATGAGATAGTACTATACACACACATCATAGAGTACAGAGAAGTACCGTCACCCTTAACAGGATGGTTTGACGTGGAAATACTCACCTATAAAAGACCACCTTAAACCCTCAAGTTTAAACACAACGATTCAAGCAACAACCGAACAAACCACAGTCAGAACACAACAGCGGAAAAACCACCTGAAATATCATTAAGTTATTACCTTAAGAATATTCACCAAACCTTTATGTCTATTACAGACGATCAGAAGATCCTCTTCGCTCGCATCTTGCACGCCCAAGCCAACACTCGAGCCAAATACGAACACCTCGCGCGATACCTTGTTCGTAATAACCTTTGGACAGAATACTACATTATTTCCATACCGGTGAACTTCCTTCCCAGTCCTTCGACGAATCATCGGAGATTACCTCCAAGACAGTTATGACTTTTAAAAGCAGGGCCATACTGCGATAGATGCCCGTATTCATCATACAGTACAACGACGTAAACGCGTGACAATGAATTCCAATCTTCAAGTTTATCGTCGTTATCAAGATACACCTTTACCATAAGTCGGTACAACAATATCGATAAAGCTAAGTCACATCTAGCTGCAGTATCCCCCTAACAGTTGGGAACTGGCTCCACGTCAACTGGCTCACAGACTATCAATTTAGTACCATGCAATAATATCATTTTGAATATATACTTGGCAAGTTTGGTAGGAAAGGACAAATCAAAGGCTGTCATTTGGACTAGAGTATTCTGCAGTGCAACAAGCGAGTTCTTTGTTCTCTCAGCATTTGCCTTTGCCCCCAATCTCTCTCTCTATCCCCGCATTTTCCTCACCCCACATTTATACTCTCTTATCATGGTTGGGAACTTCACCCCTTCGTCACAGTGAGTGGAACCTGCCCAAAAACAAAAATACTCTGCACAACCATCCTCTCCTCTCCATTGCCACTCCAGAAGAATCCATCATGATGACGACAAATACGAATTCCTCAAATATTCAACTGAAGTCCATCTTCCTCCTCCTCCGCCTTCTCTACCACCATCCATCAGATGTCGGAGAGTAGAAATTCCCAATCCCTACGAAGAATCACCCTGTCACAATGACGAGAGCCCGCGCTTCATCCAACATTTGGCACCTCCAACATTGTCTCTAGGGAAACTACCTTCACACGAGCATCTGACTCCACCTGCACTGGTACCAAATCGTCCCAATGTACCAATAGTTACAGACAATATGGAGAAGAGAGCTCTCACAAGGGCAACTTGCAAGCATAAAGTAATATACTTCAGTCCGAACAAGTAATTTACTTGAATATGATGCTGATGTTCTTCACTTAGAAGCGCTCCCCTGCTGAGTATAGTAAGCTTGCATGCCAGGCAGCTAAGTCGCTCAGAGAAGACAAGACATACAAACCCATGATCGACGAAATCACAGGATTCTTGCAGGCCCTGAATTGACCGAACAATCGAGCATCCTCGGCATCCCAGGCAGGATTCTTGACATGATGAAGAATACAATCACCCACTTCACATTGTTCAAGGACCCATTCGCTGGGCCTGCAATACAAACAGCACAGCTACCTGTCTAGTGGCACAAAGGCCTGAAGAGCATTAGCCCGAGGGATGCCTATGCACCAATGGTTGGCATGAGTAAGTCATTTGTTCAACACGTTGGTTCTTGGCTGACGAACAGTGCTTGGCCAAAATGACTACAGTTTGTAGTACGTTGGCCAATAAGGCAGAACAGAGTATTCAGTCACTTCATAAGCTGAATAATAAGCCAGAAACAGAGGTGTCGAGGAACGTGGGCTTGCATTTGCAGAAGGATAGGTTCATCTTTCCCCATCTGGGTTGCGATACATGTTGCCCTTGATTTGACACATAAGTTACTCTACTGATTGATATTTCATTTGGAGTTTCGCTTCCGCTTCGCTACTCCTGATATCACGGAGCTCATCTGCAGCACCTACATTGGTGGGACCAGACATCTTGGACATACTGATAGGCAGATGATCAGAATGATCAACCTGACCTTTGTTATTCTCGCTGCGATGGCAATCTGACATGCTCTGTCAGCCTATAGGACTGGAACCTATATACCTCCTCGAGACTTCTCACCTACTTCCCCAGCAGCTTGTATATATCATTTCTCTTGTATCAGTGAGTCTAACATGTGTTTTGGCAGTGGCTTTCAAATGTCTGGGAGATGACTTCCTGTTTTCATCAGCAGAAGTGCAAGTGAAAAAGATCTCCAACATACAATTGGTACCTTGCACAAAGTGGAAAGAGTGTGGGTGTGGAGACGACATCCCAATTATCGGCTGGAACAACCAGGCCCATCACAACCAGGATTTTCTTACTTGATCTCAGAGGACCTTGCTGCGACTGACGTGGAATTCCCACACATACACGACCACACAGTACTGGCTGAGCATTTCTTTTGTCAGTAGTCTGAGTCCACTCTGAATACAAGTTTCACTGACGTTGATGCATGTGACACTGGTACTGTTGTGAACGATGATAATACCCCTCCGGACGATCCGGCTATACTTTAAGAGGACAATATTGTTCCATCACATACTGATGACCCGGTTTGATCACTGCTGCTGGTGCTGTTGTTGCTGTTGCTGGTGCTAGATTTCTCGTGTTGTCGTTCCTGCTTGTGTTGACGCATAATCTGCCTGTTTCATTTGTTGATGCTGCTGCTGTTGATGTTGATGTTGCTGCTGTTGATGTTGATGTTGATGTTGCTGCTGTTGCTGGTGCTGAATTTCTCTTGTGATAGTCGTTCCTGCTTGTATCGACGTATAATCTGCTTGTCATTTTGCTGTCGCTGCTGCTGTTGCTATTGCTGCTGCTGCTGTTGCTGTTGCTGCTGTTGCTGGAGCTGGATTTCTCATATCGTTGTTCCTGCTCATGTCGATGCATAATCTTCTTGTTTATATTATTGATGCTGCTGCTGTTGTTGATGCTACTGCGGTTGCTGGTGCTGGATTTCTCTTGTTATTGCTCATGTTGGCATGTGATCTGCATGTTATTCTGCTGTTGCTGCTGCTGTTGCTGCTGCTGAATATCACTTGATATTGTCGTTCCTGTCTGTATCGACAGGTAATCTGCTATATATCGTGGCTACTGTTTTTGGCAGGATTTCAATAGAGTTAAATTAATTCGAAGCATTTTGGATTTTGGTATTCTTGAGAATTATCTTATTGTTAGAAACTAAGGCTTGAATGAAGCAGAAGCTACGTATCACAACAAGAAGCACAAGTACTTCAAGCCCTATAAGCTTTGTATTCACATTCATATCACTGAGCTTGTACAGTGTAACAATATTATTATCATGGTTGAGATTGGCAAGAATGGATGGATTAAGGGTTGAACACGAACTTCAGAATATAAACCCAATGGCAAGAGGTTAACAGCGTTGGTGATGGTTGATGAATGCTTTGTGACCAGTAAGTGAAGCTTTTGCATATGTAGAATCTTCAATGAGGAATGGACAAGGATAGTTGGGTTATTGGAGATATTTGGCGTTGGTGATGAGTTGGTGAATGCTTCAGGAAGAGTTGGGGAAGATCGCAACAATGGGGCCATATTGATGAAGATGTGGTGAACTTGTCATGAATGCTTGACAATGCATGCAATTGAGTGTGTTGCTTGCCTGGAGATGTTGAAACTCGAATTCAATCGTTTCGTTGCCAAGCTCGACAAGGTCAGAGACCTTGTCAATGCACATTTCGTTTTTCCTGATGAACTCAACATGAATGTTGTCAAGACGATGTTTCTGCCACTGGTCAATCTATATTATGGTCTTCTGATATACAGATTGTGTTTGCTGACAGTTATATGCACAATTGAATGGATACCTCAGGTTTTATCAATCCTGGTATACATGATTTTTGTTGTATATCCTTGTAAAATTACCATATGCTTGACCACTGGACACCTCCACTTCCACAATATCACTGTGATATTGTTTTTGTATTGTGTCAGTTGTATATATTGTATTTGGCTTATGAGAGTTTATAGGTTTACTGTTTGAGGAATCTCTAGCTTGTGGCACCCCTGGTATGGAGCCTACCAGCTCACCCTTGTAAAACATTCTATATCCAGTGATGATTCAGGTGTACCAATTGATATTGAACCTAGTTGGTACTGGATGGTTTCAGCCCACTGGAGGTATAGATCCATCTACCAAATGGACTCCGGCCTGGTTAATGGGTGTGAAACTACATGTAGTAAACTTTCAATCTGTTCTTGTAGGATAAGATCTGGTTGCTGATAAACAAAGTAATATAATTTTGGTTCAATCGAGCCAGACTTGCCGAATGGATTTTGGTGGAGATTTTTCAAAGGAGTTCACATTATGAGTACAAGAGTTTTGCTCCCAGAAGGTTCTCTGTATGACTATCTAATTTCGATTGTGGTATTGAAATTTCAGCTGTACCACTGCCATTTATGTGCACTACATTGTGTATGGGGTATCGACCTTAATTGTTTTTGATTTTTCATCAGTGGTTCTCTTGCCTGAATCACCACAACTGGGCAGCATGCCTATCAAGCATGCTGTTCAATTATGCCCTTCATTTTACTAGGCTTTTTGTATATATGCATATCTCTTGTTCTGGCCCATATAACAAACAAATTATATATACTACCTGACTGGAGCACTTCGAACAATAACCTGAATACTGCTTGGGCCTCCAGTATTATTAATTATGAAAGTAAGAATCATATCTGCTGCTCACCATTATCAAGTTGATCGGTTTCTTTGGGAGTCTACCTTTCACCTGATTCTAAATATTCATCCATTTGAGGTATAGCAGTAATACAATACTGGGATATATATCAATATGGGGTATGCCATTATAGCAATTATGATAATAATTACACACATGGATGTCCAACAGAAAGCTGAGTTGTCATACTCATGCCAAATATTGGTTCAATTGCATTGCCACTGTTATCTTGCTGTTGCTGCCTTGTTTACATTGTACTACTGTTTTTCTACCAATAATACAAAGGATACCCCCATTGTGTATATGAATAAAACTAAAAAGTGTATGATTGTTTGTTTAGAATTCTATAGAACAATAAACAGCATGAGACTCAAAGATATAAGAGACATAATATTCCCTTCTTTCTGCTCTTGTCTGTTATTTGCTAAATGCATAAAGTATTAAGAAAATCTTGAGAATTATTCCAATCTCTATATCTGTACTTTCAAATCTTTTTGTATAATGGCATTTTCGGATTGTTGGCACAACATAAAGGTGGATTTAGATATTGACTATATAAACACAATCATTGAACAATTATCAGCAACAACAGCAATCATACAAATGCCCTACTGTCCAGAATCAAGTATTGTAGTATGAAATCACCCCTATTGCCACATCAATTTGACTATGACTTAGCCTCTGGATTGCAGTAATGGCTCATCAAACTTATGGCCTCACCTGCAATTCCTTTATCACAATCTCCAAGATCAATTTTGAGGCTTACCTCATTATTTCAAACAGTAGACAACTTAAGCTACACCATTCATTTGACCTTGCCAGCTCTACACCCAAGCAGTGCCCCAGAACTTTCTGTTTTTGCCAAACTCCAAAGGTACTTAGCCATACACTGAACAGCATAACTGGTATATCACACAGCAGTATAAGCAATAATTTAACTCTCAAGGTATAACCACTGTACCCAACAGCAGAAGTTTGAAAGCACCCACTACTTCATACCCTAACCACCAAATACCCAATGTATGTCGCCTTACCTTACACAGTAGCACTCTGAGATCCACAGTATTCCATTTTCTCAGCCATACACCAAAGGTGTGCCACAGTATACTCATCTCCAGTCTAACTCCCTGCACCAAACCCAGGACATATAGCAGTATTTTCATATCCAGCTGATCTCCAGCTACCTTAAGCCTCATCTAATCCTATTCAATGGCAGCCTGGATTGATACATCCCTCCCAGGTATCTTATATATGCTCAACTTATATTTAACCAGAGAAGTCTTTTCAGTTGCAACATACCAATCAGTAGAACAACTGCTCATTCATGATAGATCATCAGCAAAATTCGGGTGTGCCGACTCTGCTTCAATAATGTTCAAATGACACTACACTATTGGTGAGAGTAATGTTACCTGAACTACAATCTTCACAGAACAACCTTAGAAGCAAGATATCCCTACCACCAAAGCAGTTTGTAACACGTCCCCACTTAAGAACTGATATGGAAAAGATTGCTGTACTGCCACCTCTTTCTGAAATATCATTTTGAAGAGTTTGATAATACTGGTGATGTTTTTGAAACAACTGAGGAATTGCTCAGGCATTATGGTACCAGGCTACCCAGTCTTGAATAACAGATTTCACAGACAAAAACCTTATTACTTCAATGGGTGAGATATTTGCCATATTCAACAAATGCAAAAATCATTTGTCACCAGTTTTGTTGAAAAAAGCATATAGAAATCATTTTCACCTCAAATAGACTAACACTGTGACACCATGCAATACTGCACTAGGAGACTGCTGTGGCTAACTTTATTTTAACTTATTAACAATATGTTCTATTGGCCAATTGCAATGATTTGAGTGCACAAGACTTAGTGGTTTTGATATGTATTTGAAAGCAGTCACAAATGAAATCAGGGAACTGATGGTCCGGAAAAACAATGCAAAAGAGATTGGCAACCAATAATAGAACACAGTTCTAAGTTAACATGGACATAGTTCAATTACCTATACTGCCAAACTCAAACTTCACAGTAATGGTTAGTTGTATATCTCCAGATAACAATACAACTATTCAGAGGGAATTATTTGTATCATCATTTCATTTTAAGCTTGGGAGAAGCTCCTGATATATATATTGAGCTACAGCTGTATGAGAGATTCTGAAAAATATTTCACTTTGACAGAACAGTTGAAGTATATGACCGTTTGAATCAAAAATTTATGGAACAGTATAAAATGGACAGGTGATATAGGCCTCACTGTTTGATCAAATTCTGTTCAATGCATCCCTTTCAATTGTATTTCCGGTCAAAAAATGGGTATGATGCCAAGCTTTCCGTGATCAAGTTGCATATGGCAGGGAAAACATTCAGAGCATGTGATTGGTTTCATATTTGTTGTCAACAGTTCAAGGCTTTGTTATCAACAATTTAGGACTCGGAGATCTAGGGTTGATTGACACCAAAATGCCAGATGGCTTGAAGAGTCGGAAATAATTTATAACAAAAGAGTGAGAACTGTAATACCAAAGACGCAATCCAGAATCCCCAAGTGAAAAAATGTGGAAGCCAAAGCTATTTGATTCATTTGTAGACTGGGAATGAATGAAGCAGATGACTTATTCTCCACCAAATGCCTGATATATTTACTGTGATTTAGTTCATAACCTACTCATTCCATATTATATCTGATCTCCTGCCGTCTTTGTATTCTGCTTTATCATGATTTCTACCTTTTCTATGATACCTGATTTGAAATCTGATTTCATTGTTGTCATACTTTAGCCTGCATTCAAAACCTGATTCCATTAGTTCATTCCTTTTTGCCTTGAAATCCTTAGAGATCTATATACCTCTTTCTTTTTAATCTAATAAATACTTCTAACTTCAGTTTTCTCTACAGCTTTAGTTTCTCAACTGCGAATCAAACCAATGCCCTTCTCCTTCACCACTACTGGAACCTCTATTTGTTGAATTCTCTGTATCTTTACTGTCATTATAATATACTCAAACCAGCAGTATTCGTTAATTCATCAACCACTCAGTTCTCTGCGTTGAAAGCAGGGGTATCTATTTGATCTGATAATCTTCCAACAAATAGACTATTTTTGCTACACAAAAATCATACTGTTTAGGGCCAGTATATATTCTTAGGTCTTCAACAGTTGTCATCTTTCTACCTGTCACCATTCTGCAATTTGCCAGCTTTTATTTGTTATCAGCATATTGACAGCTTCTGAGCCAATCCAATAATACGGATTATTGACTATTTAAATAGTATTTTTTATTCAGAGCAGAAGCAACAATGACAAATGACTAGTCTTTGTTATTCATTGGAGGTATGGGTAATTATGTGTTAGCCATTTGAAAACAGTGGCTCTTGTATGTGAAACAAGTGTCAGCTGATCATATTTCAATTAGTGGAAATTCTTAGTATTCATCCATCACCCCACAGGAAATTGGCTTGGTGAAATATCATACTAGTTCACTATATTTGATGATTATTGAATATAATATCAAATTTACAGATTTGTTATTAGTTATTTATAATTCAGTTTTGAATTGAGCTTTGAATAATTCTTACTAAATAGTTTGATTCAATTAATAGTTATTCTGTCCATTCGGCATTTACTTAAATAATATCCATTTGTTTCTATTTTGTTTTGTATAAGTTTTATATGGTTTTATATCATTTGTAATATAGAGTTACAAACACTATCTTCTTTGTTCAATGAAGGAATCTGTCCAAATATTTTGAATAAAGAATATTTCGATTTTGGCAACCGCAAAGCATTTGCCAATGAAAGTTGTTACAACCAACCTTAAGACTGATATAGAGCTTCTTTATGAGTGTTACATTAAGCCATAGAGAAGTATATGATTGAAGTTACTGTGATTTCCCATATTCAACATTTATTGCAGCCATTCAACTCTTGTAGGTTTTAAACGTATCATCAGCAAAATGTAAAATGCTCCAGAAAATTGGTGTAATCTCCGGGAGGCTCCTGGATGCTCACAGAGATTATGAGGGAATTCTGGAGGGCCTCCAGAAGAAATATCATTGTTTCTGATCATCTGGGAAACTTCCGGAGCATGGGAAAGTACACTGGAAGGCTCCATGAGAAATGGACATAGTCTCACACCCTCCTGGTGCTTTCACAAACCCCTTCGAGGTACCCTGAGCATGGGCAAGTTATTCTGGAGCATCAAAGAGAAAAAGGGCCAAAATTCAAACCCTGTTTTGGACTTCTCACAAAACCTCCCAGCATGACAAAATCCTATGCCAATTCCTACCTCACTAGTACTCACCGAACTGTCCAGCATGCCTGTAAAGTTGTTCAACTCCTGTAGATTGCAGTGCATTTCATTATCTTTTTTGGACCAATGGACTTTTGTACTATCCAACTATCATTCAGATTGGTAAACTATATAAATACCATATTGCTTAACAAATTGTCATTGGAATTGATCACCCACCTCATGGAACATCCAACCAGCCTAATCTCAGATTATTGGTGCACCAACAGCCACCTCGTAACTCTCAATATACAGTCCCATATGCATCTACGTCCACCCGGTTATTTAATATCTATACACTTGTATCATTTCCACAGTTACTACCACTGCCTAGTACTTCATCATCTAATCTGACCAAATTTGCAGGCCCCACAATTGCTCCAATTGGAAAGATATGCATCTAATTAGTCAATTATACAACTTGAATGAAACATCAATCTTGTCAGCCCTGCCTCTTCATTCTGGAAATTTTGTTGGAATCATTACCACATTCACTTGAGGTTGAGGACGTAATTCCTATTGCTGTCTTCTTTTTCATTGTATGGAGAATGTGGATAGTATATTTCCTTTAAGTAGGCGATCTCGAAACTGTAGAATTTTGTTAGGTGGCACCCAGGTAAAATATAAAATTGGAAACAATAGAACTTGGCCATTATAATCATTATCAAGGTTATTATGCTCACTCTCTACATGCTTGATCCACACAAGTATGTCCTTTAGACATCGTGCCCTTAGTTGCTTCTGTATATTCTATCTTATGGTTAAGCCCTATTCGTACCATAGTTGGAGAAGAGTGGAACAGTTGGCCATAATAGTATAGACCATTTTGTAGTTTGATTTCAACTTTGTCTATTAGTGTCTTAAGGTTGTGATCCAACACAAGACCTGTAATTTCTGTTGCCCAATCTTCTTCGATTTGAGCTTGAAATAGCTTTTAAACATTGGGAATTTTGAAATCACTGGCTGTATCTGTAAGAGATTTTAGTTTGACACTTCTATACTTCCACAAACTAGTGTTCCTCTCAAATTATACATATTCGGCAGTACTGCCTAGAATATGGCACCGTCTGTCATTGTTTGAGGGGTGGTTGGTGCGCTCACCTTGTATTTCGTCATATGTATACCACTGATAAGAGATTGACAGTCGAGTTTAAAGTAAGCTGCACTGGTCAATAAGTATATTATATGAAAGGTACTTTCAAATTATTTCTCACCTTGGCCGAATCATCATCAGACCAGCCTTGAAGTGCCAGGACATTCAGAGTTTCCTCCATGTAGTCTCAGCCATTGCAGTGGTCATTGTATTTGACAATTTGTCAAGTAAATTCACCTTATTGCTGGAGCGGTAGCCATGTTGCACATTGGAAATATGTAACAATTCTGACATATTGGTTGTGCAATTGTCTTTCAAACCCATTTGCTGAATTGACTTTGATACATGGGCTGACTAGATCTATTTGGTTGTAACCAAAGTGTACTATGTGATGTTCAAGGGCTTTTCGGAGCTCATGAATGCTGTATTGCTTCCACAGAGTTTCAAATCAGCCATTGGTATAGAAATTATTGTGTTGAGAAGATGCTGTTGGGCTGCCGTGATTCTGTATATCCTCTTTCCAAATTGTTGGTGGTAATCAAATTTCTGTGATAAATCTCAGTGTGATCCAGACACGTTTGAAATTGTCTGTGTTGGGCAGCATTGATTGTATGGGCGCCATTCACCTGTGCCTCTACTGCAACTCGGATCTTGACCATATTGTGCTGACCTATTCCCACAGATTTCTTTTTCAGCTTATTCATGACTGTGGCTGCTGCAGTCTTCAACATATTCTATATTTGGAAATTCATTTCAACCTGCAAAACAGTTTGAGTGCATCTTCAAGTGCAGTAAGGGATAGATCATAGCGGCTTCGTTGGCTTACAAGTAAGCAGAAACTTGTATAAAACCCCCACCATTCTCATTACTTTCTTCATCAGATGAAATTTGATCAGCATTTGTTTCGTCATTCATTGTGCAAGCTAATATTGGCATACAGCACACTTCTAATGTGCTAACCATTCCCCTGATTTCTTTCCCTTGCCATGACCCACACATTGATGAATCAAAGGCCTTTTGAAATAGTTGAAAACCTGGATACTGTGGTACCGATGTAAAATGCTTATCAAATCAGTCATCGAGATTTTGTGCTTTCTGGTATTTGGAAAGCCAGTCGAAGGGATTTTTTTACGGATTGCAGAAGCATTTGATGTAATTAATCAGGTAGCCGTAGATGATTTACAATGAAATGAGGGCATTGTGTGAATTTGTTAGGGAATGAACCTACTGCAGATGCCATTAGTTCATTGATCTGAGATGATCGAGAAGTTCACTGTCGGTATCTTGATTCCTCAATTTTAAAATTGTTTGTTGACCTCAATGACCTATCAGCATACCTTGAGGTATGTTACAAACAGGACCCGAAGGGATGAAACTCTGGCAATTATCAGATGTTGTGGACAGTCACCAACCCATGCAGGCTGAAATAGAAAGCACTATCTTCGCAATCCATCAGCTCAATCCCATTCTAAGCCAATTCCACTGATATCAAGTTTTGAAGTACCAACAGAATCATGTGTATTACATTGTGCCAGCATTGTTGGTTATTTTTGCCACATTTTGGAGGGCACGGTATGAGTCCAATGAGGATCCAGGCACGCTTCTTGGGACTCCAGCAGACACCTTTTGGTATATTACCAATGGTCAGTATAAAGACCACACCTGTTTATTACCAGAAAGATTTGTCAGATGTGTTTTATCAGATGCAAAAAAAACTGATACAATCAGGGCACTCTGGAGTAGATGCTTCTGAGTATCCCACTGCCAATTGCCAGTGATCATCTCACAGTAAATGCAACGCCCAAGCAACTCAGTCTGTCGCACTGCTTCAAAATCACAGTGCATGGTAAATGAGATATAAGCCAAAAGAAATATGATGCATGTAAATATATCCCAATGATACAATGTGCTGACTATTCGTGAACAGTCTTCCTGACGACTCCTCTGTGCAAAATCGCAGCCCATGGATTCCTAGAGTGCCCACTACTCAATAGCAGATTGCAAAGACTCAATATGGAGGTCATTAAGTCTATGTTTGAGGTGCTGGTCCATCCACATCTTGGAGTTCTGATACAAGGATGGAGCTTGGGGAAATCAT